>PVJA010014418.1:0-47431 GCA_004027025.1 Myocastor coypus | reverse complement strand
AGCCTCATGGAGTCATTGGGTGGGGACTTCTAGAGTTTGAGACTTGATCCATGATCCCTGGGATTATGGGTTTTAGTACTGATGGGATTATGGGTGGAAGTACTTCTGGGATTATGGGTGTAGCCTAGGGCGGGAGCTAAGGTGGAGAGCCTGAATGTAATATAAAGAGAGACAGAGAGACAGACTGGAGCTCTAGCTGGTGCTGCTGCTCTGCTGCCCTGATTGACTGGCTGCCTCTGCTGGCATTTTGTTGCTGTTCCGCCGCCATGAACTGGATGCTCTCTGCTCTGTTCCACTCAGCCTTGGGCCAGCCGAATATGGACTGAAACCTCCACAAACTGTGAGCTAAATAAACCTTTCCTTCCTTCATTTTGAGTGTCAGGTATTTGTCCCAGCAACGAGCAAAAAGTAACTAAGACAGTTTCCTACCCTGTTCAGTAAAGGGCCAGACAAATGTGTTTTGGTTTACCCATGTGGCCTCCATCTCTACTACCCAGTCACACCATAGTAATGTGAATGCAGTTTCAGACAATGCACCATGAATGTATGTGGCTGAATTCAATGAAACTTAATTCGCAAAAGCAGGTAGTGGGTCAGATCTTGCCAGGGGAGTTGTTTGCTTTTTTACTTTGTGGTAATGCTCCTGGCCTCTGCCTGTCATCTTCCTCCCCAGGTAGGCATTGGGACTGATAAACAGGCATTCTGTGCTGGAGGACCCAGGTCATCCCCTATCTGGGTGAACTCTGTGGAATGCAGGAAGCACCCCCATACAGGAGGTTGCAGAAGCAGGGTGAAAGTACTGCACAACTCAGCCTACCTCTGGGGTGAGATGTCAGATCTATCTAGCTGAGAGAATGACCTAGCTGTGATCTGCAAGTTTCATCAGTAACAAAACAAGACTACAATGCTATCTGCATGACACTTAGGTTTTATCTCAGTTACTCCAGTCTCAGAGAAGGAAAGCCCAGGATACTGGCCGACCCAATAGTAAGAGATCTGATTCTCAGTTTAGCAGCATTTTAGATCGAATCTCTCTGATTTGCTGCCCTTTTGGCAACTTCAGAGGTCGCACATCTACTTTGGGTGCATGGTAGCATCTAGTCTCTTTATAATGAAAACACATGTTGGTAAGTAGTGTGTGTAATGCGTGTTGATGTAAGGGCAGTTAGGAGATGGATTTGGGGTGAGATGCACTTGGAGATGTGACTTTAGAGATTCTACAGAGAAGACACAGAGGGCTAAGTTCGCCATCACTACTGCTTGACTTTTAGAAACTGAGCCTTATTCACATACCAGCCCCAGATGTGTATGAAGTATCCGCACACCACAAAATCTTTGTTGTTGTTAGTGGTAGTAGAAAATTAATCAAAGACAGAGGAAATAGAAATTGTCTTTAATTGCCACCTAGAAGTACTTATTATTAATAGTTAGGCATGTGTCTTTCCAAATGCACATATGAGATCATATCATCCGTGCTGTCTTGGAATCTACTTTTGGCATTTAAAATATAATATCTTTCCATGTTTCAGAGAAGCACATAATGGTGATTTTTATTAATGACACGATTCATTTACCTAGCCTTCAGTTATTGGCCATCAAGCTCATTCCAAGTCCATGCTGCCATGAACATCTTCGTTGCTGGTCATGGGAGCACACGCTTAATCATTTTCTCAAGCTAAGTTCCAAGAAGACAAGCATGACCGTAGAAGACAGCTTTCAGAGAGACACACACTTTACATCCTTTGAAGGGAAGTTTCACATGAAGTATTATCCATAGAAGAAGAGTGGGTTTGAGTCTGTGTTTAGATGTTTAGTTCCAGCAATGCCTCAGACAGCTGCCAGAGCTCACAGGAGAACCCCCTACATCTGTGGAGATCACAAAGGCCCGAAGCCTCGGCCTATGCCCACTTCCCATCAGCCCTGGGAGGATAGGTCTTGTCAGTATTCAGGGGCAACCCTGACAAAAGGAAAAATGGGGAGACGAGCTGAATCCCAGCCTCTGGTAACAAAATAAGCAAAGAATGCCCAAACTACTGGCTCTCTCCTGCATTGTGAAAAGTAAACAACTTACTAAGTTTTCTTCTCCTCTCCCTGTGCATTTTAAACTCAAAGATTAAAGCTTGATGGAGTCCCTGGGAAGGCTGGGAATGACTTCAGTGGATGCCCTTTGAGCTCTTCAGTATTGCCAGGTGCAGAAGACAGCCAGAAACATGGTCCTGGGCGTCACAGAGGAAGGAGGAGGACTCTGGGGTTTCAGTCTCATTGCCCACTTAGCACTTAGGACAGCACTAGAGTCCGGGCAAAAGCCAGACTAGAGTGAAGAATGTGCTTTTTCTTTAGTTTCTTTGTTTTTTCCAGATCCAGTGGGCAGTAGGAAGTGGGCTGCAACCCCCACAGCAAAGTAGAAGGTTCCCTGAAAAAGGGCCAGCTACCCATCCCCCAAGGCCCCATGAAATGTAAGATGCTCCTACAGAGGTTCATCAGCCCCACTGCATACCGGGATCACAGAGGTCAGGTTCAGGCCAAGTGTTTAGACCCCAAGGGTTCTGACTGCATGGGTCAGAACCTCAGCCTTGGGAGGGTTCCTAAAGGACTGAGAGACACTGAATAGTCTCTTTAGATGGTGGAGCATAGTGCAAAGTGAAGACTGGGGACTTTGGAATTGACTGACCCATGAGCAGGCTACAGAGTAAGAGTGAACATGGACAGTGCCACACCCTCAGAGTGCCATGCAGCAGGTACTCAGCTAACAGCAGTTCAGAACGGCTGCAAGAAAGCAACACATAGGTAGGGGGAGAGCAGGTGGTGGGGAAGACAGTCACCATTGCTTGCCAAGCTTGAACTAGGAGTCCTGACAGCACACGAGAACCAGAATCACCACTGTCTTTCAAAATTGCTGAGGAATGGGTTCCAGAACCCACCACAGGTACCAAAATTCATACTGGAGTCACAAATAAAATGGTATGCTATGTACATACTCTCCCTTGTACTTTTTTTTCTTTATTTTTAATGTTATTATTTTTTCATTTTATGTATTTGGTACAGGATCTTACTATGCGGCTCAGATATGTAGTGATCCTCTTGTTTCCAACCTCTCCAGCTCTGGGATTGGGGGCATGTGCCACCACATGGTGGGCAGGAGGTGGGGGCTGGCATGGCATGTGGGACCCAGGATCAAACCTTGGTCCCTATGCTTGCCAAAGTGGTCACTTAGTCCACTGAGCTGTCTTGCTGGTCTTCTCCCTTATACTCTCAATCAACCCTAAATTACGTGCAGCGTAAGTACTATGCGAATTGTTGTACTGCATTGACTGGGGGATAAAGATGAGAGGAAAGGTCTGTATCATTCAGTGCATAGGATTTTTTCCCAATATTTTCCATCCAAGACTGGTCGAATCCATGGATGTGGAGCCCTCCGGCATAAGAAACCAGCTCTATTTGTTCTCAGCGGATGAAAGGTAAGGGGTTAGTTTTAAATTTCAGCTCTGAGGTCTAGCAATTCTGTTTGTCCCACTGTGCTGTGCAAATTATCTAAGGATTGAGTAGCCATTTAGCTTTATCTTTCCTTCCTGGCCTGCTGTTAGGCTGGGGCGCCAGGGATCTGCTTTGCGTTAAAGATTAGCTCCCTAAAGGGAGCGTAATCTGCCCTTATTATGACTAGTTGGTGGGGGCCAACTGGTTTCCCACAGTCAAAACCTGAACCCTACCCCCAACCAGTCTGCCTTGCAGCAGTGATCAGCCAAGCGGCAGAGCAAAGGGTTCCAAGGGGCTTAACACTTCCAGTCTAAACCAAAGGGATGTCTCCTCCCACAGGGTGAGGACGATCACTCTCATGACTTACACGGGGGCTGATGTAACTGCAAACGGAGCTCCAAGTGAGCCCGGCATCATGGAGCTGAGCGTATACCAAAGGGCCCGTGGTACCTCCAAACTCACTGCTCCCTCAGGTACTTTATACTTCAGGATTCTGGTCTCTTGACTTATTAAGTGGTCTTCACTTAGCTCTGGAACATTTGGGCTGGAAATTTCTTTGTCCCTTTCCCCAGAAATTAATGATGTGTGGGGAAACTTTTAGGTGTGCCAAGGGAAGCTCAATTAGAAGAGGCCTGCTCTGAGACCTGGAGAACAATCACCCTTTGAATATGTAGCTGCTTGCCCCACCCCAGCCTGTCTGCTTTGTATGCTTGAGTTTCGTGTATTAAACTTTCTTAAAATAGGACTAACTGCCGAAGCTCACTCGGGCTCCGAGATAAAGCTGGAGCCTGACCTGCAGGGAGCTGTGTAAGCCAGCGAGCTGCGGTGATGACGACCACAACTTCATGCTGAGCTCTAAATCATGGCTAAGCCCAGAGCTGAAAGCATCACCGCTCTCTGGCACTTTCAATTTAAAAGCCATGCTATATTTTTGTTTCCAATTATAGAAGGAGAAAACTAAAAGCATCTGGAATTCATTACAGTCCCTTTATTCCACACCGTCACTTTAAGAAAGCAAAATAAGCTGTGTCTAAAACGCACCAGAAGAGAGAGGAAGTGATGACTTCAGGGCTAAGCCTCAGAGCCCGGACCCCACTCCCCTGTGCAACTCTGTTCATATTGCAAACACATGGAGCTTGGAGTTGATGGCCAAAAGCCTGATGGTTCGTCAGCTCCTGCAGGAAGGCAACTCATGAGCATCTACAAGTGCTCAGGCCGCTAGCGCCACTGGCTTCCTCCATCTGACCATTGCATATGGGCAGCACCTGATCCCACCCTACTGCCACCCAAGCCGAGCAAGTTCAGGCCTGCATGAAGGGCAAGGATCCTGGTGTCAGAAACCCAATGAGTACTATGAAGAAGCAAGCTTGCAGGGAAGGCCAGACCTGTCACCTTTCGTGCCACACAGAAGGGAAGTGAGGCAAGGACTCTACAAGGCTCCAAGACCCAAGCTCTAGCTCATGGGCAAGCCACGCAGGCCCTCCCTGGCCCGCTCGCTGTTGCTGCTGCCTTGGACTCCTTTCTTCCCTCTCCCTGAGGGTGCTGCCTTCTGCTGGGTGGGAATGCATTTCTCTGCATACACTATGATCAGTCATGTTTATGCAGCCAGCTTCCCCCTTTCCAGGGCCTTTCAGAGCCTGTTTCTGCCCCATGGACACTCAGGCCAGAAAACAAGCACAAATGCTGCCTTTTTTCAGAGTGTACTCAAAATGCTGTGTGCTGAGTGTGATGGCAGAGCTGGGCTCAGAACTCACTACCCCACGTGTGGTTCTTTGTTGAGAAACAGCAAACGCAGAAAGGTTATTTTCTGACATCCTCCCACCTTTCATTGTAAGAGCTGGCTACAAAGGATTCTGTCACCCCTATGTGACAGATGTCTTGCTCTATGGCCAGAGGAAAGGGATATCAAGAGAGGCCAAGAAGAACCTGAACAGTGAAGCTGTGCTATGTCTCCCATTTATTATCATTAATCATATCTCTATATACCTTTCTATTCTTCATCAGACCTAAACACACAAATGCATTACTTGCCCAAGTCTTTGGCTCTTTTCTGACTGAGCCTGTGTTATGTGAAACTTCAATAAAATAAATTTCTTCTGCTCTTCCCTTGTTAATCTGCAGTTAACCTGTGAGATAAAGATGGTACCTTTTTTCCCCTGCAGTAAACCGTAGGTCCACCATAAAAAAAATTTACAAAATCTTTGCCCTCACTCACTTTGGCAGATCTTTTAGCTAACACCTATCCTACGTCCAGCACTGTAAGAAATTATGAGTTTCCTACAGCTATGATAAAAACATAATATATTATGATTTATTTTTCACCGTCATGATGGGGAAGGAACCCAGAGCCTCACGTGCATTAGGCAAGGCCTCTTCCACTGAGCTATACCTCCAGCCCAACACAAATTTATTATCTTACAGTTCTGTAGTGCAGCTGGGTCTAATGGGGCTAAAATCAAAGCATCAGTGGAACTGTGTGGCTTCCTTTAGGCTCTAGGGTAGATTTGATTCCTTTGTTTTTCCAGCTTCTAGAACCCATGGACCATCCCCAGCTCATGGGCCTCCCTCCATCATCAAAGCAGCAATAGTGGCTGAATGCTCCGACTGCACAAATTATCACCCAAGGGTCACCCTTGGGCTCTAGTGGTTATACTGAGCCCACCCAGACAACCTTGCAAACTATTTTAAAGCCAGCTGATAAGCAACTTTAATGCCATCTGCAGCTTCTACTCTTCTTTGCCAGGTGAAGAAAGTCACTTACCTCATGGTAGCCTGGAAGCAGGGGGAGAGAAAGAGTCACAGAGAGTAGAAGCGGCTGGGGACAGAACATATCCCCAAAGGCAGCCCTTCTTCTGCCAAGTGGGGGGTCACCCTACTGATAGCACATATAGGAGTGGACTCTTCAGTGGATCGGTCCACACAACCAGTCACCTGTCAGATGCCCACCTGTGAACACGTACAACTTTCAGGGGAAATTTTTGATTGAAACCATAACAACCTTCTAGGAGGAGGAGGGCACTAGTGTGCCTAATGCAAACTATACAGAGGTATACAAATATCTTGGATTACTTTTGTCCTTGCTGAGACAAAATATAATAGAATGCTTTGGTTCAGGAATGCTTCTCTCTACAAAGAGAAGCCTTCAGCAAAATTTTGCTTCTGTTCAAAAAACTTTGCATCAGGTCAAAAACACAACCCTAGCCATCTTCCCCAGAATCATAGGATGAATTAAGTTTGCAAACCAAGGTACTACTGTACACAGTGCCTAATGTTAAGGGAGGAAAGGTTTGTTTGGCTCAAGATTTGTAGAACTTGATGGTTAGCTGGCTCCAGTGCAGGGCAGTGTAGCAGAAGCTCACTGAGGAGGAGAAACAGCCAATGGTGTGGCAGGGAAGGCAACAGGCAGTGAGCAGCATTCAGCAGCAGCAGCAGCAGCAGCAGCAGCAAGCTTGCCTCTCTCTTTTTCCTACCCAAGCTGTTAACCCTTTGGGTGGTGCTGATCACACTAGGGTGGGCCTTCCCTTATCCATGCCCTTAATCCCAGCATTACAACCCTAACCCACCTTTAAAACTCCACATCTATAAGCCAATGAGGCAGACATGTAGATACAAACTATAACCAGGAAATACTATCATTTCTTCCCAGGAGATATTTCTGCAAAGCATTTTGATAAATATGGGCAAAGTTAATAACTCTTTTTATATTCTCATCATATTTATTGCATTCATAAAAATCACATTTACAGCACTTAAAATGTTTAACATTGTGTTGTTCAGAGACATATAATACTTGATATTTTATATTCAGTCACCTTGAATTTTAATAATGATGTGTTTATTTTAATGTAAATTTGAAAAGCATAAGTAGCATATCTATTCTATAATATAATCTCCCCATTTAAATTTCCATCTAAGGGCCCGGCGGGATGACTCAGTGGTCTAAAGCGCCTGCTTGGGAAAGCTTGGGTGGCTTCAGGGACCTTGGTTCTATCCCCAGCACCACATGCTGCACCAGCCCTACCTTTGGAGCAGGCTGAGCCGGTCATAAAAATGAGTGAATAAAACAAGCAAAGGTTCTGAAATTTCCATCTAAATTTTGAAGTGAGACTTAAGTAAAATATAAATTAGCAGTACATGTTGTATAGTCTGAATCAAACAAAAAAGTAAAAAATAACATGCAAGAGTAATTCTTGGATAACTATGATGTAGAAACAAGCTCTTAGAGTTACTATTCTCCAGGGAAACTCTGAGTTTGTTAAGGTCAGTACCGTTTCTATCTTCTCATTGCTGTGGCCCTGGGTGCCAGCAAAGCTTGAAACACAAGTAGTTGCTCCTTAAGTATTTGCTGAATATATAACTAAGTTGTTAAATAACTAACACCGTCGTTTCTCTTATTCTTTGAGAATAGGAATTTGTTGATTAATTTTCTGGAAGCTAACACCTGCAGCAGCTCAGATGCATAGCAAATGAACAAATAAAGGAGGCTTGTGCTCTGGGCTGAAATTGTGATTCAAATTTATACCTCTTGAATTAATTCCACATTATGGTTAAAGTAACAGTTGGAGAATCACTACTGCTACTATTATAGTTATTATAATAGAATCTGCTGTACTGCGTACTTTGTAGGAAATAATATGTGAAGCCACAGATATTAAAGATTAAACATGGCTGAGGCTCAAATTCTTTCTAGCGGGTTAAAAGATGAAAATCACACTAAAGAAGGTGAATGCTGCTGTATATATGAGGCTCCCACCTTTTCTCTCCTAGATTCCAGAGTTTAATAAAAGAGTTTGGTAGACATTCCCTGAGTTTTATGGATTGTTTGTTCATTTATGTACTGAGCCTTAGAACAGATTCAACATGTGCCATTACTCAGCTGTATGTAAAGACACAATGATGAATAAGGCCACTTGCTACCTTGAGAAGCTTACAGTTCCACCTTAAATCTGTTATTTCCATGCAGTTAAAAGACCTAGACCAGGACCAGTGATGGGAGTTGGGAGCCTTAAAGTTGTCAGCAGCATGAGCTCAACCAAGTTAATTACATGCTAATGCGAAGAATGTCCCAAGTCTCTGTAAAAGAATATAACAGAATACAGAATTCCACAACATAAACTAACATTCAGGGTATAATTTTTCAAACTACTCAATGTATGAAGCATCAATGCAATGCCACCCACCCTGAAGAAAAAAGTGGGAAGCCAATGAAAACAGCAAATTTGCATTTTAAAGCAGCTTTGGAATTATGTTCATTGACTTTAAGAAAACTTATGCTTGCAATGAATGAAAACAGGGACTCAGAGCAGAGAAATAGAAACTGTAAAACGAAGCCAAGTAGAAATTCTGAACCTAACAAGCGCAGTATCTGAAGTTGAAATTTCACTGATATGCTTATGAGCAGATCTGAAATAATCTGGGAAAGAATCCATGAACTCGAAGACAGATCCAAAGAAGTTACCCATCTAAAACACAGGGAGAAGTAAAGAATTGGGTAGTAAGAGGCACTTGGATGAAACAGAAATGTCAATGACACGGAGGGGAAATGGTATGTGTCCAGACTCTGATTGACATGGGAGATAAAGATATTCAAGTGCAGGAAAGCAAACTCAACTGAGATGTTCTTAACAGGCAATGTGACCCATTCTGTGCATGCCACACAGTCTCATTACCTCCCACCCACTTGTCCCCACCAATGACATCATGAGTAAAGTGGACATAGTACCAGGGCTGAAGATTGTGCCTGGGCTCAGCACCCTGGGCTTTCACTGATCAAAGCTAATCTACCCTCTGTCCCTGCCAAGTGCCAGGCAGCCAAACACAAAGACCAACAATGAGCGGCCCTGTGTTGGCACCTTGGCAATTCAGTCAACACATAACAGTATGCTTATTTTGTTCAAAATCACTACCATTATGGCAAGAATAGTGCTTGGGTCTGACTGGCATAGACACTTCATCAGTATATGCATTTGCCTCTCCTTCCTTCTGTTCTTCTCCCGGAGCTTCTGTAGACTCCCAGAGTGTCCTATTTAGTGCCACAGATTTCCACATAGCATCGCTACTGGCAGAAGAGATCACTTGTAGCATTTGAAGTGCAACAATAGACTCATGCTCATGGGATGCTCTGGTTCCATGATTGGTACAATTATCTGATATATTGAAGGGACAGGCTTGGAAGAGGGCAGAAGAGAATATGCCTGAAACAGTGGAGATCCTCCAGGGCATCTCTTAGTCCTTCCATGTCCTATGATAAAAGCTAATAGCAAGATCCAACATCACTGCTAATGGCACCTGCATTGCAGGAATGGGAATTTAGTTGCACCACCAAGCAGGAAAGCAGGATAAACAGAGGTGTCACTAAGAATGAAGAGAAGGATGGGGAAATAGCTTGGAGGTCTAAGCACCTGCTGGGCTAGTAAAAGGACCTGGGTTTGATCCCTGGTGCTGCATGCCATGCTGGCCTCACACCAAAGGGGCCACTGAAACCAGGTGCAGTGGTGCATGCCTATAATCCCAGTGCTGGGGAGGCTGAGACAGAAGGATCACTATTAGCCCTGGGTGCATAAAGAGACCCTGTAAATAAATAAATAAATTTAAAAATTAAAATAAGTGAATAAATTAAAAACAATGAAGAGAATGTGGGCTGCATTGTGGGGAAAGTAAGTGACATATACCAACCATGACCATGTGACAAGTTAAAGAACTGAGGACCGTTGTCATTACTAGTATTTTCAAAAAGAGACTCCACTGGAAGTGAACCTTGGCCAGCTATGACTAAGAAGAGGCTTTGTACATCCTCTACTGGGCAGATGATTGCAGGTCATTGGTTGTGCAAATGACAGCTTAGCTTCATTACTGTCCTTATTTGGAAGAAACAGTTACAAGAGGCTTGTGCAGATGCGAAGTTGATAATGCGTAATGTCACGATTGTTCTGTTGACATAGGGCTATCCTGAGAAGGTTTTCCTGTGGATCTTTACCCATAATACGGTGGATTCAGCAGGAAGATTAACAACTGTGTTAAAAGATACCTTGCTACTCAGAAGCAAAACTGGGGTCAGAAGGCAGTAGACTGACTCAGAAGGTTTCTACTCCCCACTGCCTTATGCTCCTCTTACCAGAGTCATAATGACAAATTCTAGATGCTGTTGTGGGTACCAGATGTTGTTTCTAAATCTCTCAGCAACACTTTGAGGAAAACACTATTGTCCTATTTTCCTGAAGCTCAGTATCTGAGGATTTCTTCATGGCTGCAAAGAGAGTAAGTGGGCTGGGGTCTGAACCAGCTACAACTGTCCCTAGGGATTCTGCTTGTCTTGTGACTGCTGCAATGACTTTTCAAAGATGGCTAGTAATTCCCTTCCCAAGAATGCTCCAAAGCCTCCTCTTGCACTGTTGATGAGTCTCTACGTCCTGCACCGTCCTCTCCCAACCTCCCCGCTGCATCCCAAGTGCCAGGCACGGTGAAGACCCATCAGTTCCCCTAAAGGTCACACTGCTTCATGTATCTTAACTTATGCTATTGTCATTCTAAGCTCTCCTCTCTGTGCCAACCTCTTACTCCCATATTAGTGAGAAAAGATCTTGTTTCTTTCCTGCCCATCCATTTCAACTTCTTTCTCTATGAATCAATCCTTCTCTGATTCATCCAAGCAGAATTATTTCCCCTATGTTGCAACTGGCGTTCAAATACATGCCTCTGTGATCATGCTAATCATACTGTATGAACACTGCCCGTTTCTGGCTCATTTTCTAACTCCACTCTGGACTCTTCTGGGCAAGGATCCGTAATCACTCTTCTTTATATCTTCCAGGCCTAGAAAACACTTGGCATATCACCAGTTTTCAAGAATAAATGAATGATCAATTATGGAAAGGTACACTATCACCTCCCATAAAGAGATATAAGGCTGAAAATGAATTCAATGCAGCCTCTACACTTTTAACTCTAAGGAAGGTCAAGGACATGTGGCTCCTCGAATACATGGATGAACAACATCATGGACCTAGAGTGAAAGTTGGCTTAATCTCAATGTCTGAGTGAGTTTAATGAGCCAGAAATCCATAAAAGCTTCTTCTGTCATTGTGGAAGAAGAGCTAGGGAACGTCTCACTGGGAACTACTTCAATGGCCAACTACTTATTCCACAAAGACATTTTCATCAGCTATGTATAAACAAATCAGACGCATGGTTTAATCCCTTTCCCTTTTGCTGGCCCTGAGCAATTCAGAGTGGAATATATAAATCTGGCAGTTAACCAATTAACTTGATTGGAATAAACAGACAAATTAGATAATTAATGAGCATGTTTGCCAAATTTCCACTTCATGGCTTGGCTGTGTAGATATGGCCCTGAGGCTATAGATACATTTATAAGCAAATTACCCAATTCTCCTAGTGAATCCCCCTGCATCTTGAATCTCAGGTCTTCCATTACCCTTTCTGTTTCATTTCTGTCACTGTAGAAAACAGCTAGGTAAAGAGGAAGGCTCAGGAGCTGAGTGACTAAGCCTTACAGTTGGTTCTAAAGGGAATTTAAACCCTCAGGCCTGGAAGATCCACCCCAGGCAAGGTTATGGCCCTGCCTGAGCTTTCTCTCTGACCACCCTCTGTCATGGGAGCCAAGAGAAGTGGAGACTCCTTCCTATGGATCACACACTGAATGTGACTTATCAAAAATTTTGATATCCTTCTTCTCCAGTCGAGAAGTTCTGCATGATTGGCAGAAAATATACTCAGGGCTTTTCCAAGGTTCTTTTTGGCCACTATTAGACAAATGAGAAGTTAAGCAGCAAAGCATTTCTAGATTTAAAACATTTCTAGGTCATAACCTAAAGGTTCAAAGCAGTCAGTATTTTAAAAATAGAAATAACATGGTTTCCAACAAGATATGGAGTATAAAGTGTGCCACACAGATTTGAACAAAATGCTGGAGGCAATAATTGCCATAGCAGAGCTGACATTATGCGGTTACTGCAGCAATATTCAATTACTAGAATTAGAGTAGTTAGGAACTCTCAGCCCTTCCACAAGCACATTTTAAGTGACATAGATCAATCACACATTGAGCCCTTGCCTGGACTTTGGATAGGAGAGGTGTCATTTCCGTGAGTACCTACTATGTGTTGAGTGCTATCTACATATATAATGAATGAATCAGGTGATTCATAATCTAGTTGATGGTATATTTTACCCCTCATTCTTATAAAGCTGACAATGAATCCCAATGTCACTCATCTCCTCAGTCTAAAGTCTGAAAGCCAGGCAGAGATGTTAAAGTTAGAACTCAGTACAGAAAACAGATCAAGAGTATCCAGAAGGTGAAAGGCAGGATGACCAACTACAAAAAAGAGAAAGAGAGATATGGAGCAATTTTTTATCTGCTATGGTGCTATTATATGATTCATGTATTTTTCAAACCTCACAGAACTGTATTTCACAAAGAATGAAATATATGCAGATTTTTAAAACATCAAACAAGAGGTCAAGAAATCCCAGCAGAATATAGACAAAGGATTCTAACCATGTATTACAAATGTACAACATAACCTTGGTAGCAGCAAGCTTACTGACACTCAAATATTGGTTTCTAAATTCTCTAACAAAAGGAAACATCCTTTTGGGACAGAGAAAATACAAGATGAGCTTACAACACCTTGTAGGATCAATAAAACAAGGAAATGTTGGGCCAACCAGATAGCTCAGTGCACTAAGGTGCCAGCTTAGGCAGGCACAGGGACTGAGGTTTGACCCCCAGCATGTTGTGCCCTGCCAGCCCTGCTCCGGGGACGTGCTGAGACAGTGAATAAGACTGGACACAGTGGCATGCGCCTGTAATCCCAGAACTTTAGAGGCTGAAAACAGGAGGATCACCATGAGTCCAATCTGTGCAGTGAGAGCCTGTAGACCCAGTACTAAATACATAAAAAAGGCAGTGCTAGAAAAAGAAAGGGGTGGCCACATCCAAAGGACACAGAAACCAAGATGAAAGCTCTCGGCGGCTAAAGACAGAGCAATTTGAGCAACATTGAATAAGTTAAATAAAATAGCAAATTACTGAATTGTGACTTGAAGTATTAAGTATTTTCATAGTATACAAATATGAGTGTATAAATAAATAACAAAAGAAATAAATCTTCCTTTAGAAAAGAATTCCAAATAATGATGTGGATATATTCCACTGCAATACAGAGCTTAGTTCCACCTCCCTCTGCCAGAGCACGGATTGAACTTTGAGATTTGTTTCAAAAGAGGAAGATGTGGAAATGAGGAGAAATAACTTCACAGCAGAGACAACTTTCCAATACTACCTGAGTTAAGTGTTAAAGATTGACGTCACCAGTTGAAAGACGTGTTGATAACATGCACCTCCTACCTAATGTGATGAGATTAGGGAGATTTTTTTTTACCTTTGTGTTATTTTTTTTCTTAAAAATAAAAGCAATTTATTTTTGCTTGATAAGCCAAAATTTTGCTTGAAAAGCATGATATGAGAAACAAATAGCAGATAAAGCCAAATTGAGAGGTAGTCTATAAAATAATAATTTAATAATCTCCCAAACTCAACATTAGTACATACTGATCAAGGAAACTGAGTAGGCATAACAACTCAGTGCCATGGGGGATTCTAGTTCAGATACTAAATCATATAAAGAACATACATTAAAACAACCTGAAAACTTCAAATAAAACCTCAACAGTAACATAACAATGTTGTTTTTTAAGTTTTTATAAATGTGCTTTGGTGATATGGTAACATTAGGGGAGGGTGGATGACGGGGATAGGAACTCACAGTGCTATCTTTATAACTTTGATATCAATCTAAAGTTTTATTAAATAGAGTTAATTTAAAAATAAATGCAGTTTGTCACAGACTGGGCAGCACCAACAGTCAATTTCACCATGCATTACAAGTTTGGGGCAATGCTATGCTAGTGAGCATGCACCATTGTGACAAAGTACCACACTGGTGGACGTCAGTGTTGGGACGGCTACCTCAGCGTGGCACAGAGACTGTGTGGAAACTCTCTACTTTTGGATCAATTTTTCTATGAACCTAAAACTTCCTGAAAGTTGAGTCTATTAAAAATAAATAAGAAGTTATGCAGACTTTTTCCTTCCAGCAATGACAGAGTCGCTTCTTAGCAAGTCATTGTCCCCATTAAAAATAAATAAAAACAAGAAGAACTGAATTAAAAGGAAAAATAACCTCTATAAAGAGATTAAAGAGCCTTGAAGGCTGTCATGCCTCGAGGCAGCAGATCCCAGAGAGAAGGAGCGTACTGAGGAGGCCCAGCTCTGCAGGCGAAGTTCCCCAATGGAGCACCGGTCAGCCTTTGAATGGGGCTGAGACGCCAGCAGAGCTTCATAGTCTTCAGCGTTGAGAGACGAGAGCTGGAGTGCGTGGGCACCAGAGCCGGCAGACCTCCAGAGGCTCAGAGTTGGGAGAGGAAACGAAGCAGGGGGTGGAACCTTGTGCAAGGTGCTGGGATTCTACTGAGGTGCGTACCAGCCAGCAGGATGCTAAGAGGCCAACAGCTGGAAAAGACAGCCACGGTGTTCATGGCTTCACAGTGCTGGGAAACGAACGTGCTGCTTCCGGACTCACCAAGGAGAAGGGGCCTGCGGAATGCTCTTGGCCGAGACTAAGCCGAGCAAAGATGGCACGCGCCGGCCTCAGGTCTTCTCAGCCCCTAATTGTGCTGAGCACTTTGCAGCCATGTACCAGAGAAAAGGGCTGACCCTCGGTGGAGGCTCATATTCTGTTATTGCGATTCATAACACAGAAATTTTACCGTGTAACCTACAAACATCAAGTGTTTCAAGAACAAGGACCAAAAGAACAATTAGAGAGTACACCAACAGGCACCCTGACATTGTCTCATTCACATTTTTCTTTTCTTGCTTTTTCAAATGTATTTAGTACAGGGTCTACAGAGTCTCACCATATAAATCAGACTCATAGTGATTCTCCTGTTTTCAGCCTCCCAAGTGCTGGGATTATAGGCACGTGCCACTATGCACAGTCTAAACCACACAACACATTCATATGAGTTTATCCAACAATATACATTTAATTTTATCCATATATGTACCAGTTCTGTTGCCATTAATTTTTTCCTGGACTTCTGTCTGCCTGAAAAATCCCTCTAGTATTTTCTTCATGTAAGTACACTGCCAGACATTAGGAAGCGTTTTTTAATCTCTTCTTCACTTCTATGGATATTTTCCTGGCTGTAGATTTCTATGTTGACATTTATTTTCTCTTAGCACCATAAAGATGACATATGCCTTAGTCTGCTCAGCTGCTGTAGCAGAAGATCATGAATTGAGCGGCTGAAATGAGACACATTTAACTCTCATAGTTCTGAAGATTGGTGAGACGGAGACGGAGGGGCCAGCAAGCTGGTTCCAGGTGGGGACTCGCTTCCCAGCCACTGCGCCCTGGTCCCTTTCCTGCTGTGTCCTCACCGAGGAGAGAGATGCTCGCCCTCGTGGATGAATATCCGTATGCGGTGCCAGAGCTAGGCACGAGGACCCCATTTTCATAGCCAAGCTACTTCTCTAAGTCTCATATCAAGTATCACACCCTCAGGGACTGGGGCTTTAACCTGTAAGTCAGTGAGGCATGTTCGGTTGAGAGAAATACCTCATCATATTCCGTAGCTAGTATTTTTGATCTGGTAGTCTTCTTAAAATTATTGTTATTAGCATCCTTTATATATATAGCGATCTCACATTCACTGTAGGGAATTTGGACCTGTCCGTGGTGCAGCTTGATTCCCCTTCTGTTCTGATTCCTCCCCTCCTTTCAGTCTCTCTCCCTCCTTATTTAAAAAGCTTTGTTTCCATTTTTATCCTTCTCTTCTCATTTTTTTCTTTTTCCTTCCTTTCTTTCCCTCTTCTACACAGTTCACCTTTACATTTGAGTAATTTTTTTCGTATTTCACAATATTTATTGTATATTTTTGGCTTCTCACACCAGAGAGACAATGATATGTATACATTTGTCTGATATACTTCTCTGAAGAGCATAGTCTCAAGGTCCATCCACCTAGCTATAAATGTCTCCAGTTTATCCTTCTTTATGGCCAAATAGTACTCCATTGTTTTTGTTCAGCTCAGAGTTTGTATTATTTCTTGAATCTATGGTGTTGTTTGAGGTTTTTGTTTTTAAAAACTTATAGCCATCATCACTTAACACAGTGTTCCAGCGCATGTGTGGGAGTGCTTCCATCATGTGTTCTAAGCCTTTGACTCTGGTCTATGATTTCTCATCCTTTTTTCTCTTGTCTCATGGTTAGGATACTTTTTGATAACCGACCTCTCACCTTCTCAGCTATGTGCAATCTGTCATTCAACTCTCAATGTTTTTAATTTCACTTACTATATTTTTTTGTCTTTTTTTTTTTAAAGACAGTCTCACTATGCAGTTCAGGCTGGCCTTGGGTTCACTTTATAGCCCAGACTGGTCTTGAACTCTTGGTCCTCCTACCTCTGCCTCCCAAGTGCTGGGACTACAGGCATGTAGCATCATGCCTGGCTGTTCTATAGTTTTAAATTTAACAGTTGTGTCAGTGCCTATTTATAGCACATAACGATTACATTTATTGTGGGGAGCTGGTGCGTGCACCCAGAATCTCGGGTCTTCTTACTTCTTGTGCCCCTCCTTCGCTTCTTTCTGCCTCTTTGCCCTCTTTCCACTTGCAAAGGTATTGTAATGTTTAATTTTAGAATGTCTATCCTTTAAATAATACAGTCCTATTCTCTGGCAAAAATCTGCAAAGTATAGTCCAGTTTCTAAGCACACTAATCATAGTTACTTAAAAATGTGAATCAGGGCAGGCTAGAAAGCTCCGCAGACTAAAGCTCCTGCTTAGGCAGAGCACAGAAGCGGGGTTCGAGCCCTTGCCTGTCGTTCTGGCTCCGCCCCCAGGGCGTGCTGACCTATACAGTAAGACTAAAAATGGGTCATAAAAGATAAGAGGGAAGGAAATTATGTTGAAGAAGTTTAAGGACCTAGAATTACCTGGAAAGTACAAAAAATGCTAATTAGTGGTTGATTCTTATTTTAAAGAACTATTGTTATACTTAAGGTGGCCACCAAACAAAATATACACATAATTATGTATGTACATATATATATACATATATATATATATATATGCAATAGCAACCTAATAGAGGAAATATAGTACACAATATTTTTTAAATAAAGGGAAAGTAAGATATATGAAATGAACACAATATGAATAACAGTACAGATATATGCCCAAATATGTCATTAATTTGTCTGCCATAAGTCATTTAAGTACTCAATTAAATAGGGTAGTGTGTTAGCCAATTTTTTTGGGCACTATGAGCAAACACCTGGAAAGAACTGAAAGGAAGAAAAGTTTATTTCAACTCAATTTTAAAGGTTTCAGTCCATGTGAGCTGGCTCCATGGCAGTGCACCTGTGGGGAAACAGAAATCTCATGGCAGAAGGGAAAAGCCGCAAAGCTGCTCACCTTGCCAAGGCCCAGAGCAGAGAGAAAGAGAGAGAGAGAGAGAGAGAGAGAGAGAGAGAGACCATTAGAGCAAGGAATGGAGGTCCAGAGAGCCCGGGGCTCACGCTGAAGGTCCAGGCCTCTCAACTAAGCCCCACTTCCGGCTCCACCTCTTAGTAATGGCGTCGCATTGTAATCTCCTCAGCGCATGCATGAGTCCACTTGACACAGTCGCTTCCCCAAAGCCCATCAGGTGGCTTTTAGAGAACATTTTAGATTCAAACTATTAACAAGCAGTACTTCTGGGTTGGTGGACTAAAGCCACCCCTTCTCGGCCCCAGGTTCCACTCCTCCATTAAGGCCTGGAGAACATGAAGAGAAACTACAAAGCAAAATTTGTCAAACTCAGCTTCACAAAACTCTGGAAATTAACTAAATGCTTACACCAATATGGAGAGCCTTACTTACAAAAAGAAAAGAAAAGCAGGATTGCAAACTCTGTGCTGCTTTTTAACTTGCCCTAGTCTTATTTCTCCTCATTTTCTAGCTGAGGTAAACTTGAAAACCAGCAGCTTCACAAGCACAGTAACCATGACAACCAGTAGCTTAACAGCCACTTGAAGGGACAGAATAAATTTGAAGCTCCCTTTCTCCATTAAGAACAAAACAAAACAAAAATCCCAGACAACTGTTACTATCTGCCTATTCTGGCAGTGCCCAGGAAACACTCTATGCATAAATCTCCTCTGAACTTAACTTCATTTAGAGTCTGTTCCATATGTATTTATAAAAATCATGTGTCAATTAAGTAACATCATAGGTGCCACTGCTCCCCTCCTAAAGAAAAACCCCAAAAGGAAAAGGTAGGGAATGAAGGGTCCAGAGAGGGCTTTTAGAAGGGTTCATAAAAGGTTTTAAATACTTCAATATATTGGTTGGATTTAGAAGATCACATGGGCTGGGACTGTACACACACACACACACACACAGGAAATAGCTGAGAAACCCTACCTTCCCACCTCTGGTTTCCCTTAAGGATCTATGCAAGGAAGAAATAAAAGTAAACACAGAATTACAAACCACTGGAACATTAAGATATGACCCCAAACTTCTGTCTAATACTTGAGTGAACCCCCAACTAGCCAAGCAGAAGTTTCAGCGGCCATTAAAAAAAAAATTACTTACCATGATCAAGTGGGTTTTATCCACAGAATGTAAGGTTGGCTTAATATCCAAACACCAGTCAATGGAATACACAGTATTGATGAAATAAAAAAGAAAAATATATCTTGATTTTTGCAGAAAAACAATATAATGGACTCCAACATCCCTTTATCATGAAACACTCAAAAAAATAGAACTTCTTCAATCTGAGAAAGGATTCAGAAAGAGGAACACCTAAATCATACATGATGATAAAATTCTTCCCCTTAAAAGTAGGAATAAGTGAAAAATGGTCATTCATCCCACTTGTATACAACATTGTACAACAAGAGATCTCTACTAGCAAATAACATGCATCGTGTATTTAAAAAATCCTGCCGGTCGTGGTGGCACACGCCTGTAATCCCAGCACTCGGGAGGCTGAGGCAGGAGGATTGGTGTGAGTTCGAGACCAGCCTGGGCTACAAAAGTGAGCTCAGGACCAGCCTCAACTGCATAGCGAGACCCTGTCTCAAAAAGACAAAAAAAAAAAAAAAAAATCCTAAGGCTGGCAAGATGGCTCAGCAGTCTGAAGCGCTTGGTTAGGCAAGCTTACACAACCACAGGGACCATGCATGGTTCAATCCCCAGCACCACGTGCTGTGCCAGCCCCACTCGCTAAGCCAGGCTGAGCCTGCCATAATATTTTTAAAAAAATCCTAATTGGTCCATAAAAATAAACTATTCAACTAATAAATAATTTTTTGTAGATTTAGTTTTATTTTAAAGAGTAAAAATAGCAGAAACAAAGATAGAAAAACATTAACAAGTAAGAGTACATATAGTACACAATTTCAAAACAAGAAAAATTTAACAATAGTTGTATTACATATTTTCATCATCAAATCAGTACTAATAAATAAATTTAAATTAGGCTCTACACTATTAGATCCATGCACAAAAATCATATTTCTCTATGCTAACAAAGAAAATTTTGAAAATTGTATTAAGAAAAATATTCTATTTATAAGAGCACCAAAAATAATAAAATACTTAGGAAAAAGTATTTTTTTTACAATGCAACTATAATTACACATAGCAAACTATACAATATTTTGAAAAACCTAAAAAATATAGACATGCTATGTTTATAAGTCAAAAGATTTCATACTGTTAGAAGGGCAATATTTCCCCAAGTTGCTACAGAACTCAACAGTAAAAAAGAAAACTAAAGATTAAAGTGTGGAGAAGTAGTTATTTCTCTAAAGATAAAAATGCCTATGAAGTGTAGAAAAATGTACTCCACATCACAAACCATCAAAGTAAAATAAATTAAAACCACTGTAAGACATCAGGGCTTAGGGAAAACAGAAACTTCTACACTGTAGAAGGGAGTAAAAATCAGTGCAATCATATGGAAAGTGGCATGGAGGCTTCTCTAGGACTTAAGAAATGGAACTACCACATGGCTCAGAAATCTCCCTGTCAGGTGTATACTCAAAGGAAATAAGTCTCAGCACCTCGCAGAGATGTCTGTACTTCAGTACAGACAAATAATGGGGCATTATTTGCAAGAGCCAAGATAGGGATGCAGCATAAATGCTCATCAGTGGATGAACGGATAACAATCTGTGGCCTTGGTTCCTGAACTTAACACTTTCCACAATTCTGGTCACAAGCCAAGTCAGTCAAAAACTGAGTCAAATTCAATGGCTAGGTTCGATGTTGACCTTAGGAGTAGATAGTTTTGAGAGACAGAGAGAGAGAGAGAGACTGTGGAGGACCACCTGGGCAGCTGTCCGTGAAAGAAGAGTGACTATCTCCGTTTTGGCTGAGCCTGACTCTATTTCCTTGTATTGATAGGTACAGAGATGGCTAGGACTTCCCTTTATCCTTTCCATTGGCCTTAAGCAATGTATATTGGTCTAGCTGAGGTGCTAGCGATAGTCTTTAGTCTTTGAAGGTGGCATGTGTGTTTCCCTGGTAACTTACACCTGCTGCTGTTTTTTTTTTTTTTTTTTTGGTGGGACTGGGGTTTGAGCTCACGACCTTGCACTTGCCAGGCAGGCACTTGTGCCACAGAGCTATCTCCTGAGCCCCTTCCTGCTGTTCTTTAATGTGAGCCAGGCTGAAATAGAATGAAGAAACAATACTCCACACCACCAGCTAGGATCAAGCCTCAAATCAGGGGCTATGGCTTCCTGGGGCTTGAAAGTTTACATCAGATCTGAAGCACAAGACCCCAGAAACATTAGATACTATCTCAATAGCATAATGCAAATTACTTTCTCTGCATATCCTCTCTGCATTGGGCAGAGGTAAATGTAGGCCACCCACCTAGTCAGCTCACAGTACTCACCAACTTCCCACAATTATCAGTCATTCCTTCTCAAGCCACACCTCTTCCACTGAATAAAACCTAGGTGTGGCCCTGAGTCAGCCTCTTTGTTCCAGAAAGCCATCTTCATGGCTGGACTTAGGGCCTCTTGGTGCCCCAATAATTATATATATTAGTGTCTTTAGCTTCACCATGAGTTGCACTGGGAATGGTAGATTGCAATTAACTTGGTGGGATTCTAATAATCTATCTTTGGGATTACAAATACTGGCTTCTTGGACCAAAAAGAGAATCTGGAGGGGACTCCTACAGAGAGGATAGAGATGATAGAGGTAAGTAGAGGTAGAGGTAGAGGTAGAGGTAGAGGTAGAGGTAGAGGTAGAGGTAGAGGTAGAGGTAGAGGTAGAGAGATGGAGATAAAAATCTATCTATAAATATAGGCATCGATAGAGAGAAAATATCAGCCTTGGAAAGAGATTTTGCCATTTGCAGAAACATGGGTGAGCCTGGAAGACATTATGCTAAGGGAAGTAAGCCAGACACAGAAATAAAAGTACTGCATAATCTCACTAATATGAGAATCTTTTTTTGAGTACATAGAAATAGAAATGAAAGCGTCAGTACAAAGCAGGGAAGAAATGAGGTACAGATCAAAGTGTAGGATGAATAAGTCTAGAGGTATAATGTAAAACATGAGGACTACAGTGATTATGTACTGGAAACTTACTCAAAAGAAGAGATTTTAGGTGCTCTTATCCCCCCGCACACACACAGTATAGCTAGTGAGATGATGGCTGTGCTAATTTACTACAGTAATCATTTCACTGTGCATAAATATATTAAAACATCATGTTTACACTTTAAGTATATACAACAAAAAATCAAATTGGCCTATAGATTCAATGCAGACTCCATTAAAATCCCTGCTGCCTTTTCTTTCTCTTTTATTTAACAGAATCTGACAAGACAAGATACACCTAAAATCCATATGGAAATGTGTGTGTGTGTGTGTGTGTGTGTGTGTGTGTGTGTGTGAGAGAGAGAGAGAGAGAGAGAGAGAGAGAGAAGACAGAGAGAGAAAGAAAGGAAGAAAGAAAGAAAAGAAAAGAAAGAAGTAATTTGAACATAGTGAAGTTACAGGACCCACATTTTCCACCTACAAAACTCACAACAGAATAGCATGGTAATGATGTGAGTATAAACATAACAAATGCAATAGAATTGAGAGTCTGAAAACATACCTGTAGGGTCAACTTATTTTTTGACAAGGCACAGTGGTAATTCAGTGAGGAAATGTCCTTTTCCATAAATGCCACTGGAACAATTGGATACCCACACAACGACTGGACAGCCAATGTCAAATTCGACTCCAGCCTCACACTGTAGCCAAATTGACTCAGAACAATTACCTGTCTAAATGTAGACACCAGAAGTAAAAAACTACTGGGAAAAAATATGAGTAAGCCTTGGTGACCTTGAGTTGGGGTGCTTCCTTTGAATGAACAGCTAGAGAATGAAAATTTTGAAACATTTACAATACCATCAAACAAAATCAAAGTTCAGAGATACTTATAAGTTCTTCCGCAGCCTTCCTGCACTGAGCAATGAAGTATTTCTTTACTGTCAAAAAAAAAAATCAAAATTATAGGAATCTAAAAAAATTATAGTTTTACCCAGAAACAACAAAATATTATTAAAATTATATTACTAATTATTAATTAAGAAGATCATGACCATGGATTAAAATATTTAAATCTATAAATGTTTCATTTATCAACAATGTAACATTATATCTAGTATAATCCCAATATGAATTCTAGTAATTTTTCAATTCCTGGAAATTAAAAAACTGTTCTAAAATTATATGGAAGTACAAAGGGATGAAAAAAGTCATTTTTTTGTAGAAAACATTAGTTTGTTTTATTTTATTTTAGATTCAAATTCTTACTATGTAGTCCAGGCAGGCCTTCAACTCAATATGTAGCTCAGGCTGGCCTCAAACTCATAGCAGTCCTCCTGCCTCAGCCTCCTGACATTTTTAATGTAGTCATTACTTTTTTTGTCTTCCTCTATCTCTTCTTGCATTTCAGAATTTCTCCTGGGTTCGTTTCTTTCTTTGCTGAATTATATTCCCAGAGTTACAAGTAAATGTGTCTACCTAGTCAGCTGTCTCAATATAGTTCTATCTTTCTAGATTGACAATTATTTCTCTCAGCATTCTGAAGATACCTTAATCTTGTCCTATTTCAGTTTTGAAAAGTCAGCTCTAAATCTTACCAATATTTACATAAATAGTCCATCTTTTCTGTTTTCTCTTTCTTGATTTTTGACTTTATTTTGTACCAAGGATCAAATTCAGAAACTTGCCCTTGCCAGGCCCAGTTTCTATTTTCTTAGCCTGGTTCGGATACATCAAGCTTGATAGTTCTGAAAACTAAGATCTTTCCTAGCTGGGGAAATGAGAGCCTTGTGGTCCTTTTTTCATGTCCCTCCTTTTGATTATACCCATGTAAAACCTCTTCAACCCACCCTATAAGCCTCTTTACTTCTCTTTTTCTATCTTTTTTCTCTATTCGTCCTTCTTGTTCTTTTTCTTTCTGTTATTTCTCTATTCTCAGGTGCCAACTTTGCTATTTAACCCAACCATTTGAGAACCTAATCCCAATATTTTATTTTTATATGGAGAATGTCATTACTCTGTTTAGCCCTTTATGATAACGTCTCGATCCACAGTTTTATTTGCAGTGTTCTCTTTTATCTCAATAAATGGATAAAATACATATTTTATTTCTTTTTTGTTTTACTTTTATTTATTTTTTATTACTTTTAATAAGAGATAACAATATGAGAGTTTCAAAACATGCTAGTAGCACACTCGCAATAATTGACACACTGTATATTGTTGTCCTCACAAAAGTTATACAGAGCACAGGGTGTAGACTTGATAAATTTTTTAATTGATATTGGTTGAGAGATCAATTGGAAGGTGTGTCATGCCCACACCCTGTGTTCTGTATAACTATTGTGAGGATAATATGCATGCAATATGTCAACTGTTAAAAAAAAAAAGTAATGTTTATTGAAAGTGTTAATGTTTAATTGTTAGATCAATCTTACATATCTATAACTATTAATCTGAACTGATCTGATGATGAAAATATGTAATACAACCACTGTTAAATTTAAAATAAATAAATAAATATTTTGATAAAAAAAGAAAAAAGAAGAAGAAGAGGAGGAGGAGGAAGTTTTCTTCCCTTTGAACTAGGAAGAAGTAGTTGTATACATAGTCCAATGTTTCATCATGGCAGTGGGTTACTGGTGAAACTGGCAATGTTGAAGGCTGTTGATTTAAGCCTCTTACAGCTCACCATACTAATCTAGCTCTGCATTTTATGCCTCATAATTAAGCATTTCTGCTGGGTGATCAAGGGCAAGTTAAAGCAAGACCTGTCAAACAAAACTTTCATCATTTGTATTTTCCAAGGTCAAATCTCCTCAGGATTAACTCTGGAACCATATATAGTGCTTTGTAGAACTGTTGTCAGTGTCAGCCATTGGGATGAGTCATGGCCATTGCTTGACCCATTTGCACTCTGTGGAAGCCTGAGATAATGTTTTCTCCCCAGGTGACTCTCCCTAGGCACAGTATACTTCATTTAACCCTTTCCTCTGAGGTCCCCACCTACTCCCCTATGCTCCAAAGCTTTGGATTCTCCAAAGCTGATGCAGCAAATGCAAGCTAACATGTCGAGCACCTTCTGTGAACACCTTCCTTGCTGCTGCTGTAGGGTCCTTCTCAAAGTCTTCTGTTACTCTCTTTCTTTGTCCTTGGTGTGCTGTCACAGAGTTCCAATAACCTTACCTCTTCCTGGGGCTCCTGGGACCCCATAAGTGAGTTTCATGTCTAGCTAGGGGCCAGCTCCTGCCTGCCTTTTTCCTAGGGTCCATCTCACACATCAATCACAAATTTATGTCAATCAAAATTTTTGGAAATTGTTTCCTGATATTTTCAATTACTTTCATTGCCTATTTTGTAAACATTACAGTCCATCCAGGGACTCTCCATTTGGTCACTCCTGAACCTGGCCAGTGTAGATGGGTCTATTTCTTGCTTCCAAAACTGTATTAGAAAGACTCTGTCTTTCCCCAAATGATTCCCACTGGGCGTGTTTCTCCAAGCATCCTGTTTCCTTTGCCTTTACCCATTCCTCCCAGGAGAAATAACTTACCTGGTTGGTTGGGAGAAAGTGTAGGAACTAAGAGTCCAGTACCTTTCTCTTCCCTTTTTATTTTAGAATTCAAGCTGGCTCTGGATCTCCACTAAGCCCACATTTACAGAGGCAATCAAACCCCTGTGGTGGCCTTAGGAAGCCACCTACCTGTCAACATGACTCACATCCTCCAACATCTCATTTCTCAATCATAAAAATGGATTTGAGGCCTCCTTTCTGTCTTAGTCTTTTTATTACTTCTCATTTAGTGTGGAACTTCAAGGGAGAGGAGAGGTGCTGACTGGACCTCTTTTCACTCCAACAATATTTGGAACCTTGTTGTCTCTGGCTCTTGGCTCTTATTCTTCTTCATTCCTGGGAACACCAGTCCTCCCTCTGTCTATTTAATTCTTACCAGCTTTGAAAAGCCCTGTGAGGTCCCTGATCAAAACGAAGCCTTCCTGGGCTCCTGCAGTCTCTCCTAAACTCATCATTTCTGCTTATCCCTAGCATATGGCAATGATGGACTGCCACACTGAATGCCTGGCAACCTCACCATGCCTTCTGGTTGAAATTCTTATTTGCATACATGTGGCCTTCTTGGTAAATGATGCCTGTCATGGTTGTGCCCCCCCCCCAACTTCATGCTGTCATAGGTGGGGTTGTCGTAAGTGGCTGAATCGAGAGTGTGTGTGACTGATTAGTGGAACAATGTTAGGATTATGGGTACTAGGATTAAGGGTGGGTGATTACTAAATCAGTCTCCTGATTTATTTGGTACAGTCCTAATCCTAGTAGCCTGGGTACAATAGAAGGGACAGAAGGAAGCTTCTCTTGTCCCTTGCTTTCTTTGCTACCTTCTGCCCACCATGAAATATTTCTCCTCTGTGATGTCTTTCTGCTGTGCCACCTTGCCTTGGACCCAGCCAATAATGGTCTAAAAATCTCTATTAATTGTGAGCTAAATAAGTCTTTCCTGTTTAACTTTTGGGGCTGAAAAGTTAAAGAAAAGTCACTAACACAATACTCAAAGGCAGATGGATGTTCTCCGGTTTCATTATCCTCTATGCTCCTTCTCAGGGTCTTATTACAGGTAAGTTCTAGAGACCAGGGTATTTGACTCAGCCTCTGTGGTGCACAGGCAGCTGGCAGACCCTCACCCTGATATTGTCCAAGCTGTGGCTCCCTGCCAACACTGAGGTGGTGCTGTTGATTTCTGACAATTTGATTATGGCTTTGGACAAGACATAGAGAAATGATTGCATAGACATAGGAGATTTCCAGAGACTGTTTTCACTGATAATGTATCTATTCTGTACCATATAATTTATTGAGTAATGAGCAAAGTGCATGATTGTAAGCATATAATGTAGCATCTTGTTTCATATCTCATGAGCTTGTTGGATCCCTTAAGACAGGGCTTATGTTCTTTGGGTCTTCCCAGTAACATTGTGTAAGAAGTAGTCATCACAGTGGATTTCTGGTGATCTATTGAAAGACCACCATGACAGTAGGCTAATCAGTGGCTAACACTTATAAGCCAGATTTATTTTTAAACAAGGGGAATGGTCCCAAGCACTAGCTTTATTTATTTTAAAAGACAGCACAAGAAGTATTAAGACAAAAAGTATATAAGTCATCCAGAACTCCAAACAAAATATACATTTCACAGTTTTTGTTGTATTGTGTAGTGTCGCCCTCAAGCTAGTTGTTCATATCACCAGATATATGCATGCAAAATTGGAAAAAGAAAGAGAAAAATATAAGAAAAAGGAAAAAGAACTGAAAGAAGACAAAAACAAATGACGCATTAACAGTTCCTTTCCACAGACCGCTAGAAATCCACAATATAGTTGTCCAAACCATCCTGCTTATATACATAGATCTACCACTTTCCCCTACTCCCTCTCCCTCTTTCTCCTCAACTCCATAATCCTTTCCTTTTAAACAAGTTCATTCCCTTTTCACAGTATCTACTGTACACTTCAGATTTTATTTTCTTTCAGGTTCTTACACTAAGGAGACAATATGATGCTTGCACATGTGTGCTTGATTTATCTCACTTATGAATATGGTCTCTAGTTGTTACCTTCAAAAGCCTTGAATTTATCTTTTTTATAGCTGAATAACATTCTGTCGTGTAAAAGTACTATATATTTTTAATCTGTTCCTCAATTTATGAGAATTTGGGTTGCTTCCAAGGTTTAGCTATGACAGATTGCACTTCTATAAACATGGTGCACATATATCAGATAATTGATTGGGATCAGTGGCTTGCTGCCGATGTCCCCATCTTGAAAGGTTATCAAAAATCACTAAGTTGAACTGTTATAAGCCAGGGACGGTCTAGGTAGTATTTTGTCACTTAAAGTTAAACATATGCTCTAGTTGCAGATAAAAAAAGATGAGTGTGGTACACATAAAACTACTGTTATATGTGGGTGTGAAAAGGAGAATTATCTTATCAAGAGCAATGAGTCAAATCTTTAAGCAGTACCAGACAGATGAGCAAAATTGTGCTCATGCTGTCCTATTGTATACCTATTGTATTCCACAATGGCGAACAAATAAAAATACCTCTTTGATTCAAGGTGACTGGTAGTAAACAATACATTCTCTCTGATCCAGTGGAACCCTTCTAACCAAGAACAGAGGTTTTGGGGAGGGCAGCTTCATGCACAAAGCAGCAGAATGACTGGCAGGCTGGTCACGAGGCTGTGTTCACCTCACCTGACCTTTTTAAGCGCACTGCTGCATGCACAACTTGACATGTGACTGTTGGACTTCTGGCAGGTCCTGCAAAGGATATGAGGGAGCTCGCAGTGTGGCACCAATGTGGCTGTGAGGGGAAGGCTTGGTTCCTGCACATTAGCGCATGTGACATTTGGTATCTAAAGAGAAGAGCTAATAAAGAACCCAAAAATGATGATGCTCCATAATGACAGCCTTTATTAGCAGCCAGTTAATCTTCCATTCCAGTTCTGTCCTTTCAGGCCACCTGGAGCTGAAGTTTTTGTTTGTTTGTTTGTTCTTGTATTTTAGGGAAGGGTCTATAGGGTGTTCAGGGTCTCACTGCTAGATCAGACTCATAGTGATCTACCTGATTACAGCCTCCCATGAGCTGGGATTGTAAGCACATGCCACCACACCCACTCTCAATTGCTATCTCAGCGCACCCCAGGGGCAGGGATCAGGATCAAACCCCAGGCCCCTGTGCCTGCTTGCAGGGACTTTAATCTGCTGAGCTACTTGGCTGGCCCTTGAAACTGAATTTTTGTTGAACTTGCAATGTTTATCTCCATTAAGTGTCATATTTTGAAGTTCACTCAAGGACTAGGACCACAACAGGCTGGTGGTAGGTGTGTCTACATGGACATCTGTAGGAAATGACAGTGGTCAGAAATAGTTTAGTAGGCAAACTTTGATCTGGGGCTCACTGCAGGAAGGTAGCCTGCCACACTGGATCCAGAGGAGTGGAGAAAACCTACCTGCAAATATTACTCCTCTTCACAACTTTAACTGAATCCAGCTATGCATACCATGATCTGATATCTTTGGGGGACATAAAAATAAGAGCATGTAGATCCTTTAAAGCTGAAGATAGGCCAGTCATGGGGTATGAGCTTTACTATGAACAAGCATAATATACTATGGGTCAAAAGTGAAGAGTTAATTCCTTCTTACCTAGAGGATTTGAGGAGGAAGTGATCCAGCACTGTAAGCTGTGAGGTTTTGCCCTTGTTTTAAGCTGAGAGGTTAACTAGCACTGTAGACTAAATGTCTGTGATCTCCCCAATGCCTGTGTTGAAGTCCTAATCCCCCGCATTACTGCATCTGGAAGTGGTGTCATACAGAGGTAATTAGGTTAAAATGAGATCATGCGGGGGGGGGGGGGGGCTCCTGTGATGAGATTAATGTCCTTATAGCAAGAGACCAAAGTGTTTGCTCTGCCCCCGCCCAGATGTTTGCGAGCCAGGAAGACAGCCCTCCCACGAATTTAACCATCCTTGGACCCTGACCTCAGACTTCCCAAAATCCAGAACCAAGATGGATACATGGCTACCTTTAAGCCATTTGATCCATGGCATTTGTTAAAGTGGTCCCAGCTCAAGCTGAGTAGGGTAGCCAGCCACAGTTACATGGACACATGTTAGAAGACACAAGATACTTGAATCAGGGCCCGGCGGGATGGCTCAGTGGTCTAAAGCGCCTGCTTGGGAAAGCTTGGGCGGCTTCAGGGGCTGCGGTTCGATCCCCGGCACCACATGCTGCACCAGCTCTGCCCTTGGGGCAGGCTAAGCCGGCCATATAAATAAATAAATAAATAAATAAATAAATAAATATAAATAAATAAACAAACAAAAGTTCTAAAAAAAAAAAAAAAGATACTTGAATCAGAGAAAAGGGACCTTGTTAACTCAGAAGTATCCAGAGAATGGCTTTTCTGCAGCTTCTCCAACCCCAGATTCCTTAGAGAGGCAATGTTCAGGGGATACCTGCCCATATACAGTTACATTACAAGACAGGAACCCTGAGCCTTGGGAACCCAAATATTGTATGAGAAGTAAACACACCTGCCCTTTGCTCTGGAAGAAGACATGAATTCTGTCTTCCCAAGCCACTCATTTAACAAATATTGAAAACAGACTCTGGAACGGGCAGAGTGCCCCTGCTCTGATGGCTGACAAAGCAAGTTTCAGGAGAACTGTCTTCCACCAACAGCCACCAAACCAGCAGGTATCAGTTTCCCACCAACAAATGTTGTAAAACCCAAGACTCATTCAAAGAAGGAAGCAGAAATTTCTCTCAAGATAGCATGCTTTCTGACTGGGGCTATCTACAGGAGCCTCTTAAAATTTAGTCTGTGGCGGCATTGCCTGGATACAACCCGGCAGCTGTAGCCTCCTGGAGGAGTGGGAGGGCTGGCATTCCGTGCAGACAGCCTTACCGGTGCCCTGTGCACCTGCTCCCAGGTGTCATGAGCAGGCACTCAGGGCCCTGAAGGATTGGGCCTCTGCCTGAGCTCCCCGCGTGTGCCTTGCACATCCTCGCTGGCTCCTCTGTGCTCCGCCACAGTCCTTGTCCGACGCCTTGCTGCTTCTCTCCCTCCTTTATCCATTGTAATTTCTTCCTCTCCTTCTCTCAGACCCCCAAACTCAGTTCTCTTGACTCACCCCTCGTACTTTAATACCTGGTTCAAATACTGCCCAAAGAGGACAGGTAGCCCTCTTAGACCATCTCAAGTTGCGTAAGACGCCCATCCTTATGCCTCCTGGTGTCCTCTGCCCATCGGTAGGTAGCACTGTCTTTCCACTGTTTTAATTACCTGCATGCACGTTTCTCCCTGCTGGTCCCTGGGACACCTGATCAAAAGTCTTTTCCTTTACATGTTCACATCATAGTACCCAGCACTGAGAGGTCACCCAAGAAATATTCACTAAAGGGATGATTCTGATTTTCTCTTCCATTGCACCCTGGACACTGTAGGTCTGAGCCTACAAAGAGCTAAAGACTAGCTGGCAAATGTGAAAATTGTAGGACTCAACCATGTGCCACTGAAAATTATGATCTTTTTCAACTAGCTCTTTCAAAGCCTCTTGGTGTCTGTCTGCCTGTCTCTCTCTGTCCCTGTCTCTATCTCTGTCTCTCTGTCTCTGTCTCTGTCTCTCCTTTCCTGTTTCCCTCTATCTAGCATGAGCTTGGTAGCTGCATGCAACAGCATTGTATAAGCCTCCTGGTAGCTTAAACTCCCACCTCTATTCTACAGAGGAAAACAAAAACTGGAAGCTGTCCAATTATCAGGTGCTTCCAAACCTTTGCTTTTGTTTTGAGGTGGTGACAAGTGTTCACGACAGACACCCCAAAAAGATGATGACACAGTGGGCGTTCTCCTCCCCAAAGCTACGTGCCCACCTGCCCACATTTTACAGACAATTGCTGGAGGTTCATAGACACCCACAATCCCGAGCCAAAAAAAGAAATATATTTAAGAACTGCTAGACAAGCCCCCCATTGTGTTCCTTCCCCATTTTAATTGTCAAAGTCCTAGGCTTCCATAGTGACAGTGCACACTCTCCCAGGAGACAGTTTGGCTCCTGCAGCTCTTTGTCAAGTGAGTCAACTATAAGATATGACAAAGGGATGAAAGAGCAGATGGTGTGTGACTGTTTGATAGCTTTGGCCTCCCTGCATGTGGGTGATAAATAGGCAGAGGAAGCATGAAAATAGTTCCAAATAATCTCTAGGCCTACAAAAGTTCAGCTTGACCTAGAAAGTTGGCATTTGTTAATTGTTCCTTCTCTAGCTCCTGGGCACCTCCATGTCCATCTGCTATTGCTGGACTTATTGGCCTGGCAAAGTGAAGTCACAAGAGCCAAGGTACACTTGTGCCCACCCAGAGGCAGAAGTGTGGAGAAAGGCATGAGGAAGATTGTACTGGGAACTCAGAACCTGCATTCAGCCAAGGCCCATTTAGCCCATCAATCCAGGTGCTTGTCAAGACCTGGACCCCTGTCTTATTCCTGGCTACACTGCCAGCCCATGGTGCAAGTAACTGCTCAATGAATAAGCAAGCAGGCATTTTTAAAACTAAAGCTCACTGCACATTCCTGGCGCCCACAATTCTTTTCCCTACAAGATGCAGAAATTTGCTGTACTTGTGTCATGGCTTGGGGTTTTTTGCAAGGTGAACAATATAATATAGGACACATTTTATGATATCTCATAATGAATCACCCAAAGAATTATATACTACATGTGCAGGAGACTTATCCACACACTAAACAATAAAGAATCCAGCTGAGGGCCTCGAGCTCATCGCAGTGCCTCCCACCAGTCCAGCTGGAGGCCTGGAGCCCACAACAAGGTCTCACGCAGGCCCGCTTCACCAATCTGCTGAAAGGGCCGAAGGTCAGTGGTGGAAGCTAGGAAGTCTATGCCAGAAGGATGAAGGATCTGTGCTAGCAGGCTGAGGGATGTGAACTGGAGTCAGGAAACAATGGTCCAGGTGAGCACCAGAGCTCCCCCAAAAGTGCCACAGCCATCCTCAGCAACAGCGAGGTCCCGAGCTCCTCCACTGATGAGGAAAGCCAGGTTCCCATCAGGAAAGCCAATGCGACAAGCTTCATGAGGCTGAGCTGTGCACCATCTTCCTCACTGGAGCCAGAAACGGATGCTCAAGGTGGGGAACAAAGCTCCTCCAAAGCTGACTGGGAAAGCCAGCATGACAAGATCCTCCAGCAGAACAGCACAAGAGAATAGCAGCCTCCAACAGCGTCTCCAAACGGCATTCCTTGTAGCATTCTGGCAGCTTCTCCTGTTCTGCCTTTATGCTGCTGGCAACAACCCTCGGGTGGGCCTCCCGCACCCAGCACATACTAGCTTAATTCAGCTGGATGTAAGAAGTTGACCACCTGTTAGAAACCCTCTACACCTTCACAACCCCAAATCCACTTCAAATGCTCTGCATAAAGCTCACGTTCCTATCCCTTCCCCTTCCCGCAGGCTCTTTCTTCCTTAATCTGACTCTATTATTTGGAGACCAGAGTAAAACAAAACTTACTGGAAGAAAGGTATACCCAAAATGTAGACCCTGTGAGTCGTGCTGCTGGCGAGTGGAGCTTCTGCCCCGCTCTTTGGGCTCAGTGTGTGATGGCAAACAGAAACAATGAGGCGACGCCCAGGATTTGGAGGCAGACTTATTTACATCGACAGGCACTGACTGAGATCATTCCCAGAATACCAGGCCCTGACCTCTGAGGGTCTGGGCCTGTGTGGGATAAGTGTGCAGGCAGTACAGAGTCAGGATGGCTTATCACTTAGGGACTGGCACTTACAATAGGATCATAGTGACCAGCTATGCATCAGTGACCAGCTGTTTCTAAAAGAAGCAACTGGAACTGGAACAGGAACTATTAACAATTAAAAAAATTAATTATACTAGTGGTGTGAGCGATTTTCTATTACAAGAGGGTTGCTATATTCTGGGGAACGCTGCCAGGACAGGATGGATAGTGGTGCATCACCCCCATCCATGTGCGTTAAGCAAATACAATCATAGTGACCCTCATACAGAATGTCAAGAGCCTGACTGACTGATGGGCAGTAGCCCCTCCCAACCCCACCTCGGGGTCTCCAGCGTGCTTGTGTCTCCCCTCTGCTCAGGAGCAATGTCAGTCGTGATCATATCAGATCTTCTTTATATCTGTCCCCTAACCCCAAGAACTTGACTGATTCTGCTGAAGACCTAGGAACCCAGGCTACCATGTCACATGGAAGTGGTGAGGGTGGTCAGAGACTGAGCCCTCCCCAACACCATCACCTGCTTAGCTATAGTCTCAGGCAATCTTCATGAACTCGATTTCCCAGCCCCTTACCTTGGCCTTGTTCTCTGAGATGTATCGCAGGCCCCATGGCCGGAATTGCATCTCCAGGCCTCCCCTGCCCTCCATCTCTGCCTCAAGTACCTTAAAACTCTTCCTTTCTTTTTAAACCCAAACCTAGAATTTCTGCTAAACAATCCTCAGGCAGTGCCACCCCGGAGGTAGCAGCAGTCACACAGAGCTGCTTTTAGGAGCTATTAGAGTCACAGAGCAGTCAACTGTATCCCAGCTTCTAAACTGACCCTGTCCCCACCTCTTGTTGGCCTGATTAAGTCAGATTAAAATCAACATCAGAGGCTGCCCCTGGGCATGTGAGAAAATAAAAAAGCGCAACACTTGCATGATAATGAAAAATGAGGGAAGACAGCGAAGTCGCTATGCCCAGAATCTACCTGGATCTGCATTTGTTTTAATATGAACTGAAACAATCCCTTAACTAACTCTGTCCTCTAAACCACTACCAGTGTGGCCAGCATAGTAGGGAGCGTGTTCAGGAGAGGCCAGGTCTGTGGCTATGTACACTGTTCCCCAGGGATAATCCTGGCCTTCAGTAAGGAGGAGAAGATACGTTGTTCTCAGGCAAAGGTCTGTGTTTGATGGTTCTTTGAGCTACAACAAATTAGAATGAGAGGGCCACAGCCATGTCCCCTGCACCAAGGAAATAAATAGGAATACAAAGAGAAAGGAGCTTGTTTCATGCTGTCAAAGTTCAAGACATGACAAATTGGTGGCAGATTAGATGGATGGATGGATGGATGGATGGATGGATGGATAATTACATAAACTGATGGATAGGTAATATAGATAGATGATATACAATAGATGGTTAGATAGATTGATGGATAGGGAGATAATAAAATATATAAATAATAATGAAGATAGATAATAGATAAATGATAGATGATGGATAAGTAACAATGAATAAGTAGATAATAGGTACATAGATAAATGATGATAGATTGATAGGTGGGTAGATGATAGATGATAGATGATAGATGATAGATGATAGATGATAGAAAGGGGATGATAGATAAAGAGGGAGGGAGGGAGGGAGAGAGAGAGAGAGAGAGAGAGAGAGAGAGAGAGAGAGAGAGAGAGAGAGAGAGAGAGATCCTAAATGACAGCAAATCCAGACAGGACGGTTCTTGGAAAAATAGAATGTATTCATGCACAAGGGAAAGGGGGATGGCCACCCAGGATGCCTGGGCTGGCACAAGCCATGGCTGCATGGGAAAGCCTTTGGCACAGATTAAAGGTAGAAAGAAGTGCATGGTAAATTGTATTGGAACAAAGACAACATTGGTCACAGACGATGCGCGACTTCAGTTCTTTCGTGGCGGCACCTGTCAGGGCAGTGTCTCTGAGCAGCTCTCTGCCCTTGCATGACTCTTGCAGCAAGCTGCCGTTCAGAAAATTCCTTTGATAGTTTCTGATAGGTGACAAGTCGTGCATGGAACCCTCCTTGCGCAGCGCCCCGCCCACTCGCTCTTGCCCCGCTCCTTGGCAGCCATTTGCGCAGAACTGGACGCAGGTGACTCCATTTTAGTTGTGTTGACTTTCTAAGAGACAGACCAAACGTTGAGCTTCTGGACAGGCTGATGCCAGAAGGGACCTGGAACTGTCAGAATAGCTTTGAGGATACAAATACTATGCAGAAAGAAATGATCTACACTTCTGTTTTACCTTCACGAGGAGTCTCTCTCTCTCTCTCTCTCTCTCTCTCTCTCTCTCTCTCTCTCTCTCTCTCTCTCTCTCTCTCTCTCTCTCTCTCTTAATGTTTCACAGTGTCACAGCAGGGAAGGAAGGAGATTTAAAGAGGAAACCGTCTGTATTATGTATAGTTTGTCAGCACCCCAAGGTGACTCCAAAATGCATATCCTGCAAACTATACTAATAAGTATTTTTTAAAAAGGGGGGGGGCTACCACTTTAGTGGTAATCTGTTAAACTCTCTCTCTCTCTCTCTCTCTCCATAGATTAGTCACTGCTTTTATTATACTTTATTTTTTTTTCTGATGCTTTAGCACCTATCTCTACAAACAGTAAAAAATGGAAAGACTCGGTAAAGATCTCAACTGCAGACTCTGGATTGGCCTCTCCAGAGCAGCTCCGTGGATATTCGGCATCGTGTAGTTCTTTGTTGCGAGGGCTTGCCTATACTTTCAGGTTGTTGGACAGCATCTCCCACCTCTGCACTCCACATGCCAGCAGTGCTTCCTCCTCAGGGTGACAACTAGAAATGTCTCCAGACATTGTCACTGTTGTCTGGGAGGCAAAAATCACCTGAGCTTAAAACCACTCTTCTTTTTTGTCCCTTCCTCATTAGATGGGTATTTGGGTGGCTTCCAAGATTTAGCTATGACAGATTGTGCCGCTATAAACAGGGATGCACGTATATCGCTGTGATATGATTTCAGTTCTTTTGAAAAAAATACGTAGGAGGGGAATAACTGGCTTGGATGGGACCTCCAGTCCCAGCTTTTTGAGGAATCGCCATACTGGTTTCCACAGTGGTTGTACCAGCCTGCACTCCCACCAACAGTGGAGAAGGGTTCCTTTTCCCCATAGCCTCTTCAGCTGGTAAGCTTAACAACTAATTTGAAGATAATACCATGCAATACAGCAACCATGGCTGAATTCCAATTACTTTGCTTAGTGAAATTCTGTATCATTGCTAATGCTTTTTACCATGTTGTATTCTTTAAAAATAATTAAAAATAAAACCACTATTCTGAAATGACAAAGCTGAGGCAAAAGGGAGTCTCCATCACTCACAATGAAAGCTGGATATAAGTATTTTTACAGTGCACATCCTGCCAATTAGAAGAACACACCGTGCCTTTCCATGTGAGTCCCTGGGCCTGTGTTGGGAATGGGGCTGGGGGCGGGTATGTTTTTGAAGAAGCCCCTCTATGGGGTCATACATCACAAATATATACCAATAAAAAATAAAAATATCCCCATTGTGCCGTGCCAGCCCCGCCCCCATGGCACACTGAGATGGCAACTGAGATTGGGCATGGTGGCATACACCTGTAATCCCAGCTCTTGAGAGGCAGAAAACAGGAGAATCATAGCAAGTCCTATCTGTGTAATGAGATGCTATAAACCCTGTAGACCCTGTACTAAAAACATTTTTAAAAACCTAGCAAAATAAAACATAAAAACTCAATATATGTTCTCATACATCCAAATGGGCAGTGAACAGTGCTTTGCCCGTCATTCCGTTTCTGTCACGTCCCTTCCCTAAAGCAGCGGTAATACCCTAGACTCACATCAGTGTCTTTCTTTTATGCATTTGGTACAGGGTCTCATTACACAGCTCAGACTCTTAGTGATTCTCCTGTTTTCAGCCTCCCTAGTACTGGGATTAAAGGCATAATTTGTCACTGGCTCGGTTACTGGCCAGCGCACAGCGGGGGATGATGGGGGGCTGCGTGGTATGCAGGACCACCAGGGATGGAACCCTGGTCCTGTGCTTGCCAAAGCAGGTACTTAGTCTGCTGTGCTATCTCATGGCTCTTTACATCAGTGTCTTGGAAGCAACTGTGACGCTGCGCTCCTGGACAAGGTGTTGACACAGATGCAGTGTGGATCCCCTCTAAGGACAGGGAGGCCAGACTGGTGAAAATGCTCATGTCAGGCAGCACACATAGAAGTGTCTCCTCTGTGTACCCACAATGCTTTGGTTCAAGGGTTATATTTACCTCAGTCTCCTGGCAGGGACCCATTTGGCCCAGAGAACTTGACCTAGAAAAATACCTTAAAATTCAAAATACAAAACTCAAAAGGTAACAGCGTACCAGCTATGTTGAAAGACCTCAGTCTATGATATATTTGGACTCTCTTTTCTTTATTAATGCATTAATTCACCAAGTTTGAAGGTAGTTATGACGATAGCACTAATTTGAGGGGATGAATAGCACACTGAGATTTTGAGATGTTCGACTTTAATGTGTTGTAAAACATGTTCCTGGTTTCCATTCATTTCAAAGCCATGGGCACTATTCATGATGCTGACATAGATGGCCTACCCCTGTCATTAAATAATATGTTGAATTCAGCAAGAGGATCATGGAAATACAAATGTAACGGTTCAGACCAAGTTCACTGACCTCCTGAGTTCAGAGGTTTGCGGGTCGCTGTGGATTTGGAGTCAGGGCAGGAACTGTTCCCTCACCACAGGTTCTGGCTCATGTCCTGAGCTGCTGGGTCATGCCTTCCCTCTCTGGAAGCAGAGAATATCAGGCATAGGGACTTGACCCAGGCCACACCAATCAGCATCCTTTATTGAATTTCCTGGTAAAGTTCTCAAGGTATTTTCTCTCTCTACATGGAGCATGTTGTGGGAGTATTCATCAATTTATAATGATGACCTCTGGGCTCCAGAGAGGCCAGGAGGAACAGAGGAGGGGAGTGGATGCTTGGAAAGTCTAGTCTATCTGTGACAACATTGGGTCTGCCTGACCAGGCCACAGAGTGCCCAGACATTTGGATAAATATTACTCTGGGTGTATGTGTGTTTGAGGATGAAAGTAATGTTTGAATCAATCACTTGAGTAAAGCTGACTGTTCTCCTGACATTGGAGGGCCTGTTCACTTTGCTGAAGGACTTTGAAGGGAAAAGAGACCAAAGAATGAGAATTTGTCCTCTCTGCCAATTTTAATATAGGACTTCAGTCTTCTCCTGTGTTTGGACTTGGACCCAGACTGGAACTTATTGGCCCTCCTGCTTCTCTGGTCTTCAGACTTACCCAAGAATTCAGCTTGCTGGGACTTGGGATGGATAGATGGGCAGACAGACAGATAAACAGGAGCTAAATAGAGGCACTCTGAGGGTTCTTTTTCTTTGAGAATACCAACCAATGCATCACATTTTCAGCCCCCATTATTATATGAGACCATGTCTTATAACAAATTGAGGGATATACACATAGGCACATAATACAATTATACATACATGTTTATTTTTTTTTGTAATAGAAGATAGGTATAAGATGATAGATAGATAGATAGATAGATAGATAGATAGATAGATAGATAGATCATTTTAAGACTGTGTCCCTTTTTGAATGTCAAAAGAAATTACCAACAGAGTGAAAAGACAACCCACAAATTTCAGAAAGATTTTAACTAATAAGTATTAGGACAAAAGTCTTCCATCTAGAATTTATAAAGAACTAAAAACCATTAGGGTCCCAAAATTCAAAGACCCAATCCAGAAATGGGTATCTAAGATGAACACACATTTCTTAGACAAAGAAGTTCAGCAAGCCTATAAGTACATGAATAAATGCTCCACATCGCTAGTCATCCGTGAGATGCAAATTAAAACAACACTTGGGTACCATCTCACTCCAGAAAGAATGGCTATCATAAAGAAATCAACCAGCAACAAATGCTGGAGAGGCTGTGAAGAAAAAAGAACCCTTCTCCACTGCTGGTGAGAATGCAGATCGGTGCAACCATTATGGAAAGCAGTGTGGAAGATCCTTTAAAAACTATGAAATCCCATTCAATCCAGCTATCCCCCTACTGGAAATTTTCCCAGAAGAACTGAAAACATCATACGATAGTGATATCTGTGCACCTATGTTTATAGCAGCCCAATTTGTAATAGCCAAATCTTGGAAACAACCAAAATGCCCATCATTTGAAGAATGGTTGAAAAATATGTGGTATTTTTATACAATGGAATATTACTCAGCTAAAAAGAATGATAAACTAGAAGACTTCCTATTTAAATGGATGTATATTGAACATATACTCATTGAACATATATTCATAAGTGAAATAAACCAGACCTACATGTGTAAATATCGCATAGTCTCCCTAGTGTAAGAACTCTAAAGAAGAAATAAAAATGAAAGGACACAGCTGAATGGAAATCAAAGATTTAGGAATTAAACAATGAAGGGACTGGAAGCAGATAAAAGAGGAAACATAGCAGGAGCAAAACCATGCACTTATGTACACAAGATGAATCAGATATTGGTCCTAAGAACCTTCAGAAGGCTTTTCACATTGATGATAGCAATGTGCAACAATAAAACTCTGCTTGGAATGCCTGTCATTCTGGTCTTTTAGATGTGTGCTGCTTCTAATGTAAACTCAGTTATTGCTATAATCTCTCTCAAGTAAATGGTTGGCTAACAAAAAAGGTATTGATTGAGAATAAAAGACTAGGCAAAATACCATAGGCTTGAGAGGCTACAGTTTTGTACATCCTTGGATTTCTAACTGTCTGCGTAAAAATGTGTTACTGCTTTTCTCATATTCTATAAAGATTTATTAGAATATCAGTGATTGACAGAATATACCAATTTCAAGCTAAGTCTAAGATGTTTAATATTCAGAAAGACAGTGATGTTAAGCTCAGTTACATATGTTATAGAGTAATAGTATCACGAAGCTTCTTTGCTGGAGGGTTGAGAATGTAAGTTAACAGTCCAAAAACTGGAGAAAAAGAAGGGCTATGAGGATAGCCAACATTTTGGCCCTAGTCCTTCAAGGTCAGTGAGGACTCAGGACATAAGAGAACCTGTGCTGTAGCATCCTATAACTCAGTGGTGTCCCAAACCTTCAAGGAGATTATGGGACCTCAGAGGAAAAGGATAAAGGACGTATAGTGTGTCTAAGGAGAGTCATCTAGAGAAAAAATATTCTCTCAGGCTTTCAAAGCAAACTGGTCAAGCAACGGCTGTGACTCGTCCCAAAGGCTGACACTGACAACAGTTCTACAAAGCACTGTACATGGTTCCAAAGTTAATCCTGAAGGGATTTGACCTTGGCAGATACAAAAGATAAATGTTTTGTTATAAAGGTCTTGCTTTAACTTGCCCTTGATCACCCAGCAGAAAAGCTTAATTATGAGGCATAAAACACAGAGCTAGATTAGTATGAGGAGCTGTGAGAGCCTTAAATCAACAGCCTCCAACATTGCCAGTTTCACCAGTAACCCAAGGCAATTATGGAACATTGGACTATGTTATATAACTACCTCCTCTCAGTTCAAAGAGAGGAAATTTTTTCTTTTTTCCTTTCCTTACCAATATTGATTAGAAAAATTGTCATGTCTACACCCTGTGCTCTGTATAACTACTATGAGAACAGCAATATGCAATGTGTGAATTATTGTGAATATACTACTAACGTATTTTGAAACTATCATATTGTTATTTCCCATTAAAAGTAATAAAAAATTTGTGTTCCTTGGAGAGCCCCAACTAACACACCATTACCATCTAAGCTTTGGGCCCACTGTACACACATATCTGTGTAAGAGGGCACACAGACAGAAAGTCTGGAAGTTCCATTATATGTAATATCTTAACTTTAGAACAGTAGGATTCCTTAAAAAATAAGTCATCACAAATAATAGAGCCTGCCCTCTGGAGTGAACTCAGATGGGTCTATTGTGTGGCAAGTAAAAGAATCTGTGACCTGAGAGAAACCTACCAAGTGCCGCTGGGGTTAAGTTCCAACCCTCAGGGTAGCTTCCGGAAAGAAGAAATGTTTGAAACCAGGCAGTCTTTTTACAATGTCCATTCTAATCAGTTCAAAAAGACAGTGACCTGTGGTGGCTCCTCAGGTCACACGATCAAATCTAGCCTCCCTGCTGTGGCTGTGTGAGGCTGTGCTCACTCTCCTTACCCTCCCCTGTGTGGAGAACATTTGCTGCCCATTCATAGGTTTTGCATGATTCATGGATTTGAATTTTCACATCTGTCCATCAGTTCCAGCCCCTGCCAAACAGATAACAAGCCCAAGGACCCAAGAAGAAGATTCACAAAGGGATTCAGCATTTCTGGTTCACTCACAGCATCTGGAAAAAGATCTCAGGGCCCCTAAGGCTGAAACTGAATATTTAGCGCAAGTTCATATTAGTGCAATAATCAGATCAAAATTAGAAATACTTAGATCGGCCTGCCTGTGTGCTGTCTGTTACAATCCCCCCAGCAAAGCAGAGAGCAATGGCGTAGTCCAGGAAAACCAGCACTCTGGGAGGTGAAGCAGGAAGATGACAAGCTCTGGCACAGCCCGGGCAGTCTTGCCGCTTAACAAGACCCTGTTACAGAGTGATAGATGAACTGTGGTTGAGGCTCTAGCTCAGTGTCAAGGTTTTGGGTTCAAAGCCCAATCCAGGGCCAGGGGGCCGAAGCACAGCAGAGGGAGAGAGCCCCTTACCGTGCCCTCCTGAGAGTGAGAACCATGTTTCAAAGGCTCACTGGAGCTGAGAGCAGTCCAAGCCTGAACTCTGAGCTCTGGAAGGCGAGCTCCAGACATCGAGCTGTCTTCCCCACCAGCCCTCCTGCTCAGCCCCAAGCAGGCTAAAGTTGTTTTTAGTCCTTGTTGTGTTTCTAATTCTAAAGAAGGGCTATTTTATTTGGCTTTCAGTCTATTACTCATGCAGTGCAACATGTCTGCGCTGCAGCCTAGCCAAGAAAGTGGAATAGAAGAGATTAAAAACAGATCTGTCTAGTGAGCAGGTGTCATGCATTATCTAATAGCAAACTAAATATAAAAAGGGAGGCTAATTAGAGCCCTGGCAGCGCTCCTGCGTTTGGCGTCATCGCTCCTTAACTCTGAAGTTGCCTCTGAGCAGAGCGAAGCTTACTGGAAAGTAGAGGCTCTGACTTGGGGTGGGGGGCTGGCCTGCTGTGGAGGCAAGGATGGAGAATCTGACTGAGGGACTACTTTTGTCTGACAAGGCCAAACAACGAGCAACATCAGGGAGAAGCTGTTTGTTAATTGAGGCCTTGCCCATAGTCCCAGCCCTCTGGGAGGCAAAGACAAGAGAGTCCCAAAGCTAAGCCCAGACTAGACCACCTGCAACTGAGCAAGACTCTTGTCTCAAAAGAAAGAAAAAAAAAAAAAGAGAGAAAGGACAGATGATGTAGCTGGGTGTGAAGACCGTGGATTCCATCTGCAGTAGTGCACTATCAAAAGACAAAACAAACAAACAAAAGTTTGTCTGGTGAGAAAAATCCAATTATGTAGAAGCTCAAAATGTCCTCAAAGAGGATTTCTCCACTCGTTGTCCCCAGGCCAGCGGCCTCAGCATGTCCTGACAGCTTATTAGTAATGCAGACTTGGGCCCCATGCTGAGGTACTGAGCCAGAAGCTGGATTTTTAACAACAGATGGCCCGTTGACTCTGCCACACTAAAACCTCAGAAATGCCTTTCAAGGAATTGGAGTGGAACTTCCAGGGAAGGTAGAGGTAGGCAGCCAGGACTTCCTGAAAATGCAGCTGGGCGCGATATTTGCTGCTTGCCTAAGACAGGAGTCAGCGAATCTTTGCATAAATTTCCAGACAGAAAATATTTAAGCCATATAGGCTCTTTAACAAATAATCAATTCTATTTTATAGCATAAAAGCACCCATAGACATTATGTAAACATATGCGCATGGCTGTGTTCCAATAAAACTTTATTTACAAAAGTAGGTGTTAGGCCAAATTTGGCTTACACACAATAGTATGTTTCTCTCTGGCCTGGGGAAACAAGACTATCTTAATACAGCATGAAATGTTCTACACCAATTGTAGTTTAATTCCTCCTGACTTGAGGCCTCATTAGCTTCTGAACCAGCTCTGTCTATGGGCCACCCCCTTTGGAAAATAGGTGCACATGATTTAGCTCTATTCTTCAAGCATGCTTTTATTCTAAAAAACAAATTGTTAAAAACTAAAGTTATTTTTAGAAAAGAACAACTAAAGTTATTGCAAATTTGGACTTTAACTCTATACTACTTGAAATACATTTTTAAGGTTCAGAGGTGATACCGGCCTTTGAACCCAGGGCTTTCTGCTGAGCTGTATCTCCAGTCTTTGTTTCTTATTTTTTGCTAAATGGCTAAGTTATCCAAGCTGGAGTTAAATTTGCAATCCTCCAGCTTCAGCCTCTCACAGTGCTGAGAGTGCCGGTGTATATCACCGTACCTGACTTTGAAACATGATTGACCTACCTTATAATCTGCAGAAAGAGTGAGAACCAAATAAGTTCACCTATGTACAATAAACACACAGTTCAGCAGAGATCGTAAACGCTTTTATTTAGGTGTAAACTACAGACCTGGTGCTGGTGCCTTCTTTACTCCTTTTTTTCTCTTTTTGGCTACCAGCAGCAGTCCTATCAGCACACCCACCAGGCTGGGTGTGGCCCTGATGGATCTTGATCAGTCTAATACGTGGAATATCAGGATCACAGTGAATGATGGAGAAAAAGAAGAATCAGTGAACAAAGACTGACAGGCACATTGTGTTTGCTGAGCTTGTGCGGTAGAGGTGTCTGCAAATGCAAAGGACACACAAATCTGTCTGGGAGCACTTAGCTTTCACGACACCAAAGCAAGGCTGGTAAAATTCCATCATCTTGGTCTGGGCCCTCCCTCCCTAGAAGCAAGTATGGATAAAATGCTCTTAGTGCCCTGGTGACTCTGCAGTCCTGCCATGGTAGTGGGGACTTGAGATAGAAAGGAAGTGTCGATGAGGTGCATTCTGATTACTACTGGGAGCAACTGGAGCTCCCCACTGTGGCAACACCCTGAAGTCTGCCCCACCCAAGAGGCCAGCGAGCCAAAGTGTTCACACCCTAACTCTGCTGTTCTGCCAGCAGGAAGGAGGGACCAGAACCCTCTGGAACTCTCTCTCTCTCTCATGCCCCATGTGGAAAACAGCAGAACCTATGACCAGAGGATGCCCCGCCAGGAAAGAGTGATTGGTATTGGCAGATGGCATTCAGGCTGGCACAAGAAAACTGGTGAGTGTGATGGGTGATGGTCAGGGCACCAGCAGCATCTGCCATGCCCTTATAGATGGAAGCCTCCATCACCACCCACTCTGAACATGTAACTGAGCAGACTCTTAACAGACACAGAGGAAATCTGTGTCAGCGTGGGTTGGACTCAGTTGCAAGAAACTGAAAATGTGACTAAATAGTGCTTCACATATATTAAGGGTTTTATTTTCTCATACAATAAAAAGCCTGAAGATAAGCAGATGGGTCTGATGTAGTGCGCTGGCAGGACAGTGGCAGACCTGACCTTCTTCTGTCCTGCTCCTTGGTCACTTCACTCCATGGCCTGGGTCCTCCTGCTGGCCTGGTGCACTGATGGCTACTCTACCCCCAACAGGGCATCCACAGGTTGGGGAAGAAAAGGGGAAAGGCCATGGTCCAGTGGTTCGTCCAGCTGAGTGAGCACTCTCCCACAGAGCTTTCCAAAAGGTTCCACAAGAAACTTTGGCACCCACTGCATTGGTCAGAATTCCTCCAGGGCACTGATCTCCCAAGGAGGCTAGGAAGAGAGATTTAGCTTTAAAAGTGGGCATGCTGCCGCTCTGCACAAAAGGAAACTTCCACTGGTTAGGAAGGAAAGAGGGCAGATGTTGGGGAGAAATTTTAACTGTTTCTGCCATATATTGTTTCCTGCACACCCTGTGATATTGACACCCTACCAACTCAAGCTAAAAAAGTAGCTGACTCTATCCTAGAAAATATTGGAAAATTACAGAAGCATTAGGCTGAAGCTAAAGAAAGAAAGGAAAAAAAAAAAAAAAACAATGTAAGCAAGACAAAAGTCCTTCAGGGTAGACTGCAAATTAGGACTGGTTGTGCCATGTGTTATTTAGTTAGATGATATTTTAAAAATGTGGAATTTGGCCCAGTATTTGAATAAAGATGACCAGCATCCATCAAATGGAGTGTGATGATCCCAAGTGGTGAATTAGAAACAAGAATGACATTTCTCTAATGGGGGGATGGGTTTTTCAAGTTGGCAGTTGTGACTTCTAATCCAACAGATTAACTGCATGTTCTCCTCCTTGTTCTTCCCAAAACTATGGAAATGGCAGGGAAGCAAATATAAATCCACAAGGACAAAGTGGAAACATGAGTAGAAAAACAATGGAAGCTCCAGAAGGAACAGAGACACAAACCAGTTCCCACGGGAACCACCCCCTCCCATCTCATGGAACCCTGAAAAGGGCCCACCAGTGTACAAAAAAATGGAAGCAAGTCTCAAGGCAGAAAAAAAATAAATAAATAAAAGCACAGCTTAAAAAGACACAGAGTTGAATCTCTAACCTTATCTCTAGCCCTGAGACAGGTCTGATACAGAAAATGTTGCTCTCTGAACAACGTGAGCTGAAGCCACTTGGACAAAGGAGCAAGCAGGTCAGGGGGAGTACTTGGGCTGGAAACAGGCGCTAAAATAGGAATCTACTGGCAGGCGATGGAATCCCAGTGCTCATCCCACTGCCAGCCCCTCAATGCAGAACCCTGGGAAGCGATTTTACAAACTTCTCTTGAGACTCTGAAAAAAAAATCGGCATATGTTGATATCCTGGGATCCCCATTTGAAAAGCTGGTTCACAGTCCCCCTGCTCTGCAGTGTTTACATCTACCTTTCAAAAATACCTTCCTCACCTTACTCATCTATGAATAGAAAGCTGAGTGTGCCATGCTGTTGAGGACAGCTCTCAACATTATATACAAATAGTAGAATAAACAAACTAGAGGAGGAAATCCTAATTATTAGCCAGATGTACTATTGGAAATTGGAAAATGTGTTTCTTAAATAAATAAATTTTAAGGAGAATTTAATTCTTTAGAAGAATGAGCTCTTTAAATTCATGAAATAAGTAGTAACTCTAAGAAAACATCAAAGAATAGAAGAGAGTGCTTGAAAATGCAGGTTGCTGGGGCCAATGCGACCATCACTGCTGTCCATCTGCAGAAGACAGAAGACTTTCAACTTGCAACACTGAGCCTTTGTATGCTCTGAACAACAACTGCCTCACCCTCTTCCCATCAGCAGCTACAATTCAACTTTCTGTACCTATGAACTGAAAAAGAAAAAATAAAAATAATAAAATGGAATTTTGCAACAGGTTAGTAGGAAAGATACAATAATTAATACATCGGATATTGTTGGCTTTGTCGTGGTTATTCTAAGTACAAGATAAGGGCATGAACTCTTGTCCAAATAGTATCAGCACAAACCTTTCTTTTCCATGAACTAAGAGAAGCTAGCTGTACGTAGCTCCCATAAGAGTTTAATTTCACTAGGTACCTCATGTATGTGAGTCAGACCACGTTTGTCTCTTTGGGACTGGATTATTTCACTTAGCACAGCTTCCTCAAAGATCATCCATGTTGCAACACATGTTGGAATTTTCTTCCTTGTTAAGGTTGAATAATATTTTCTTATGTCTGTGTGTTTCATTTTCTTTATCCTTTCCTCTGTGGATAGATAGTCAGGCTGCTTCCACTCTTAGGCTATTGTGAACAATACTACTGTGGACACATATACAAATATCTCTTTGAGACCTTAACTTTCAATTTTTTAATCATATGCACAGAAGTAGAATGCTAAATAATGATTGCTCTGTGC
>PVJA010014417.1:8505-47536 GCA_004027025.1 Myocastor coypus | reverse complement strand
TTTTTTTTTTTTTTTTTGTCTTTTTGAGACAGGGTCTCACTATGCAGTTGAGGCTGGCCTTGAGCTCACTTTTGTAGTGCAAGCTGGTCTCGAACTCGCACCAATCCTCCTGCCTCAGCCTCCCAAGTGCTGGGATTACAGGCGTGAGCCACCACGACTGGCTACAATGCTCTTCTTAAGGCACAATTTGTTGTAACAATCCTACAAAATTTGGGTAATATTCCATACACTCATCAAGCAGTTTTTTGACAGAATCTAAGTTCTCTACCACCAGAGTGAACATTAATCACAGGGAGACATGGCTTAGAGAAACATACTTCTTAATACCTAGGTCCTAGCTTCTTTAATACATATTATCATAATTCACAAAATGGACCTCTACTGTGGAAAGAGGTCTCCATCATACTGTTTTCAGAAACTTTTTTTTTTTTTAAAGCTGGGATTGAACCCATAGCCTCAAGACATGCTAGGCAAGCAGTGCACCACTGAGCTAAACTCTGGCCCAGATGTAGTAGTTTATTATCTTTTATGTTTTTCAAATTATTATTATTATTATTATATTTTGGTGGAGCAGGGAATGAACTCAGGCCGTTGCCAGGCAAGTGCTTATTCTACTGAGCTATCTCTCCCCAGCCCCTAGTTATTACATATATATATTTATTTTGTGGGACTGGGGATGGAATTCAGGTCCTTGCGTCTGCCAGGCAAGCGCTTATTCTCCTGAGCTATCTCTCCAACCCCTAGTTTATTATTTTTTAAAAAATGTATTAGTATCATTTTTTGTGAAACCAAGTTTATCTGAATGCCATTAGTGGTAGTACACAGTCTTTACAAAACATTCACAATACACCAATCATTATCAACTCAGATCCTTCCCAGGCAACCTACTGGGAGCATTCTGACATCTTACTTAGATCCTCTCCTCACTCCAGGTCTAAAGGTATTATAGGCCACATATCCATAAGAAGCTTCATAAAATGTAATAGTCATACAGAAAGATTTATAAGGATCTTATGTAAGGATGTAAGAACAGGAGCTATAACTGAAAGACAACTTAGGATGTTTGCCAATAAGGAATCTAAGGGTCATTTTTACAAAGTTTCTTTTGAAATTTCTAAAAATAGTCTTAGTATAAATGTTGTTTAAAAAAAAAAAAAAGGATATCTTCTGTTTTTCTTTGTTTTTTGACATTCCCCTATCATGGGATACTAGGAGAGCATAGGCTAAAATCCAATTGAGAAAGAAATCCTAGGAATAAATTAGACATTTTCCAATCTCCTTTGGATAAGAACATAGTTAATGTACCTGAACTCAATGGAGGGCATGATGCAATTTTACCATATAGTGGTTTCACTAAATATATTTTTTAACAGAATTGGAAAATAATGAAGAAGGGTACCTTGACAGCACCTGAAAATAAAATTTGATAAAATGGTATAAAACAGAAATATTACAATAAAAATGACACTGTGCGAAACAGTTGTTCTCCTTACTTTCTTAGACTTCCAACAACGGCAGTACACTGCTTTATCGCCCAAGTCCTCCATGTCAAAAGCATGGACTACTTTGGGGTTGTCTTTCTGGATGTGAAGGTTTATCATGGATTTACCGCGATGATCTTTCACGTAGAATCGTTTATAAGCGAGGTATCCAATTGCAGCTGTCCCTACCGCGATGGCAGCTGCTGCGACCCATTCAACTGCAGCAGGGAAGGAAAAGAAGAATAATTATCAAAACTCAGATACATATTAATAAACTAACACAATGCTCAGGAAGTCCAACTTTTTAATAGTAAACAGTCTAACAGTTAAAGGTTTTTTTTTTTTTAACAGTTAAAGTTTTTTAAAGTTAACAAAATGACCAGGACTAATAACTGGACTTCAGTAAGATTTTCTCCAATCTTTGCAGTCCTTGTATACGTTTTTTTGAGGCATGACAGCTAAATCAGGCTAGAAGGGGAAATGTTATTTTTTTTTTTTTAAGAAAAGGAAAAACAAACCTTACTAATCTTTAAAATTGTTCATAATTTTAAAATAACAAATGAACCTGAAAGAATTTACTGGTTAAAAGAAAAAGCAAAACCACTGAAAAATAAAAATTTGTATTACAAACAAGATAAAAATAAAATCAGGTGATTAAGTTAAAAAAAATGACATCCAAGTTCACTTAAATAGTAAGGTCCTTTGCTGACTTTACAATGTTTTAAATTACCAAAACTTCAGTACCTGAAGAGGAATAAGAAGAGGATCCATAAAACAAATAATTCGTTTCTCATTTTTTTGGTTGTATAGATGGGGATAAAACCACCAAACACTAAACATTCAAATGCTAAACACTGCAGGAGTCTACATTTCAAAATCACACTGAAATGTTTAAAATTTTGAAATGTTAGACTAAAAATCAAAATATATGAATTTTACTTAAATATGATTAATATGTATGCAGTTGTTATTCTCACTTAATAGGTTCCAAATGTCCATTATCCATAAATGGATGACTATTTAATTTCCTACAATCTTCACTTTAAATTTAGTGATACTATTCTACTTTCTCATAATAATAATAATGTTTGTTTGACTAACAGGCCATTTGTTTATTCTTTTCGTGTAGATGGTCAGGAACCTTTAGAAACCCAAGTGCTTAGGAGCTACCCCAGGTCCAGGCAATGATGGAGAGAAGAATGCTCTGTATAATCTGTTTAGCCTCAGCCTCAGAGGACAGTTGTCTATTCCCAGCATGGAGGGGGCTGTGGGAAGAAGTTGAACAGGGGTCAGGACACACACACTGGACGATTGCCCAGCACTTCCTAAGGCAGATCTTCATAGCACTTGAAATAAATTCCCAGACTTTCAAATAAAGCCCTAGAGAGATAAATATAAAAAACACACTCTGCCCACATAAACAACATTCATAGTGAATAATGATCCATATGGCTTATTGGCATTATTCAGTCAAACTTCTTATGTCACTAATGTGATCAATTACTATACCAAATACCATCTTACATGAAATTAGAGCTCAATTAAAAAAATCTCTAATAAGGAAATCATTACTCTCAAACTTAATTCCTTTGATCTTGGTGTTCTAGTGTATTAATTCTTGGCCAGGCATGGTGGCGCATGCCTGCAGTCCCAGCACTTGGGAGGCTGAGGCAGGAGGATTGGTGCAAGTTTGAGCTCAAGACCAGCTGGGGCTACAAAAGTGAGTGCAAGGCCAGCCTTAACTGCATAGCGAGACCCTGTCTCGATAAGACAGAAAAAAAAAAAATTCTTAGCAACTTTCTAATTAGCATATAGTGCAGGTTTCATTTTCAACTATATTTTTCTTTATAATTTTGATGGTTTTCCTTCTCACATTTCCATTTATCTTTGCTAATATCTTCTTAAAAAAAAAGCATTAACACTCGACCTTTCCAGGTACTTCCGACTGAGAAAATAAGTCACTTGACAGGAGTTTCAAACCTTTAACCTTAATCAGGACTTTTTTTTCAAACTGTGTTTCTCAGTGCAGTGCAGTGTAGCCTTCACCTTGCTGTGTAGTCCAGGGCATCCTGAAACTTGTGACCCTTCTGCCTCAGACTCCTGAGTGCTGGGATAACAGGGGCACATCTACACACCACACCCCTTTAGGATTTTTCAATTAATCACTTTATCATTTATTTGAGACAGGGTCTCACTACATAGTGCAGGTTGGTTTTGAACAATGATCCTCTTGCCTCAGCCTACCAAGTGCTGGGAATATGGGCACATGCCACCATTCCTGGCTTGTGCCATCAAGCCCTGCTGGGTGTTTCTAGAATACACATTTTATATACTTTTCTTGAATTTTACTGCAGACTAGTTGTATTGCCCTGTGGTAAGCAGGGTGGCAACTCTGTGATTTGTACCTTGTTTTGTGATATTCCTTTTGCCACAGGACTTGGAGAAAATAATTCCCTTGTAAGAAGCTGTAGCAATTTATTTCTCAGCTAATGGCCACTTTAAAATGAGCTACAATATTGCTTCACAAAGTACTTGCTCAGTGTTTGTGGAATGTTGCCTTTAGGACAAACTTAAGAGCATCCCCAAAGACTAGCACAGCTCCTTAGCTACTGCTGACCTTATTCTAAACTGTACTTTACCTCACATTAAAAAACTTACAGGAATGTCTATGTGATACTCTTAATAGGTTAAAAGAAACTTACCTAGTTATTAAAACTTTTTTCTATTTTGTTTTCTCATATTACCAACTGAATGCTTATGGTGCTTTAAAAACCAACCCCCCTCCCCAACAAAACAAAACCAACCAAACAAAAAAACCCAAAGCTAAACTGCTTCCCCTGGATTTTTTGATGGCAGAGAAAATGACAGAACAACTGACACAGAAAAGAGACACCACCATGGAAGTTATTTACAGAAGTGGAATGGAGTCTGGATAGTGTTCCCGGGGGCTCAAAATATATATACAGAGACCCTAAGTAAATGACACAAAATGATTACTTGTGCTGAAAATTAACTTTGTTTTTCACAGAGCTAGATAAAGTCCTAAGAAAAGACTTTCCATTTTTTCTCCTTTTCCCAAATTCTAATTCTCTAATCTCATCTGGGACAAGTTAGATCCCAGAAGTAAGAAAAATGTTGCTATTTTATCATTTCATTGCTGTGGCCTGAATCAGTTTTTCTGGCAGAAAGCTACAGATGTTACTGGCAAATCTAGGGAAAAGCAGGAAAGACAAACTATAGCAATGGATAAAATGATAACTGTCAAAAATCAACAATTAGAACAGAGAGAAAACTAAAAACCTGAGAAAGTAAACAAGATGGACAACCCAAGCAACATGCAATCATTGGTAGCTACACGGCTATAAAGATTAGTCATATTCTTAGTGGCAAAATAAATTTTACTAAGATTTGTGTTTCTTAAATTGGCACCTTGCAGGTATGGCAGCAAAAGTGGGACTCGCCAAAACCTTTTGCATTATTTCTTTTCTTTTTTTGGCAGGACCAGGGTTCGAACTCACAACCTTGCACTTGCCAGGCAGGCACTTGTACCATGGAGCTATCTCCCCAGCCCTTTGTGCATTATTTCTGACTCATTTTTCTATAGGTGTTTCTTAAGTATTCTTTCAATTAGATCAAACTCTACCCCATCTGAGCCTTTGTAACAGTGCTACTTACACACAGACCACTGAAGATCAGAAATTTGGTTCCAACCTCTATATCCTCTTATTTATAATCCATTCTTCAAATTTTCTTTACTCTGAGGATTATTTTTCTTTAACTTAGAAATCTTAACTTTCCTCACCTCCTTTGGCTCCTTTATGGCTCCAAGCTGCCTCCCCTTACTACTGACTGCCATGGAATCAGAATGCTATGACGGGGGGAGCTGTGTGGAAGAATGCCTTTGCCTTGTGTGGGTTTTACACTGGCAGTGCATGTGCCTGGTAATGCTTGTCTCAATGCTTGACATACAGGTGCCATTAAATGTTAGCTGAATAAAAAGAAATAATGGATGGCTAATTTGTCCTTGGAATTCCACCTGTTTAGAACAAATGATTTGTTTTTGCCAGCTTGTTAAAAACACAAAAGTTTTTAATACACACCGTCTCTCTCTCTCACACACACACACAGAAAGTGAAAATGAACCCCTATTTACTCTCACCTTTGGCCAATTTTGTTATATCTATAGCTCTGAATCTCACTCTAATGATTGTTTATAACATACAGGGGCTATTAGTTTTTTCTCTGCATTATCTATACATTTCTTCTCAAGAAATAGTTCCTTACATGACTACTTTTGATGACCAATTAATTTACTGAATCGATGTTGAGGTTAAATGAAGTGGAAAACTATTCCTTAGCTTCTTTTGCTTTTTTTTTTTTTTTTTCATACCAGAAACTGAGCTTAGGACCTTATGCTTGCCAGGGCAGGTGCTTATGCTATGGAGTCATCTTCCCAGCCCTTTACTTTCTTGTTTGTTTGTTTGTTTATTTATTTATTTATGGTATTTAGTACAGGGCCTACAGGGTCTCACTACACAGATCAGACTTGTAGTGATCCTTTCTGCTTTTCAGCCTCCCAAGCACTGGGATTACAGGTGTGCACCACCATGCCCAGTCTCAAATCTCAGTCTCAGCAAACCCCCAGAGCTGGTGGGCACCTTTTGGTTTCTTTTTTTTATGGCTGGCTCAGCCTGCCCTGGGGGTGGGGTTGGCACAGCACATGGTGCCAGGGATTGAACTGCAGTCCCTGCAGTTGCCTAAGCTTCCCTAAGCAGGCACTTTAGACCTCTGAACCATCTCACTGGCTCCACTCTTTAGTTTTAATAAAATGCCTGAGAACATAAGTTCACAATAATGATCTGTAACATGAAGTTTGGGTTACATGCATTGTAATGAACAGAGTTTTGAATGGATAAAAAAAACACAAAGTAGACAGATAAATCCCTGTTTCGTAACTTAAGTAAAACCTGTGGAGCAAGTGATTTAAGGGGAAGGGTGACAAAGGCAGATTCTGGAAGCCCTTTTCAAATACATAGTTTGGGCACATTCCTGTAACCTGGAGGCTGAGAGGTGAGACGACCTGAACCCCAGAGCTTGAGACCACCCGAGCCTGTGTAACCTGTGCAACTCAAAGTAGGAGGGCCCACCTTCCCCACCTCTCTAACAACATCACCACCACCACCCAGCAAAAACAAGAAGAAAAATGAAAAGATAAAGAATAAAACCCAGCATGGTCACACATGGCTTTAACCCCAGCACTGGGGGAAGCTGAGGCAGGAAGATTCCAAATCCAGTCCTAGTCTGGGCAATTTACCAATTTAGCATGACTCTGTCTTAAAAAAACAAAATAGTGCAAAGATCTTGGGTTCAATCCCTAGCACCAATTTAAAAAAGAAAAAAATATTTTTAAGATGAAAGTAAATTATAAGACTGAAGAGAACCTGTCTGAGCAGGAAAAAATTTAAAACTATCTGTGAGGCAGGAGTTAAAGGCAGCACTATCTGGAGGACACAGGAGGGAAATGTTTCTCTTCATCTCTTGCAAACAGAAAAGGAGTTAAGGATGACAATACACTCAGTTTTGCAGACATCATGGAGCACAAAGAAATCAGAAAGTAATCTCTGGGGCCTGAGGAAAGGGGCATGAGAGACGGACAGGTGGGCACTGAAGACCACTTAGTTCTACAAACTACAATGAACTCATTGTCTTGTAACCAAACCAGGGCCCAGAGCTAGCATAGGGATGCGGACTCTTGACAGGACTTCCACACTGATCACTCATCCTCCGCCTTTCCTGGGCTCCAGTCCTAGCCTGGGCTCTATTTATTTTATTTATAACACATCCATTACTTTTTCCCACTATGAAGACTTCCTCATGAATGTGATTTTTACCTTTTCCCCCCTAGTACTGGGGACTGAAGTCAGGACCTTGTGCTTCCCAGGCAGGTGCTTAAGCCACCAAGCTATCTCCTGGCAGTCTCTTACTTTATATCAAACACAATGTCACATTGTCAGCTTCCACTCTAAACCTTTTATACTTATGTATATCAATTCAATGAAGAGAAACTGCATCTTCCCCTTAAGTAAAAAAATCTAAACTGACTTCAATCTGTGGGATTAAGATGTTTAAAAATTGGTTTAAAAAAATTGGTTTAAAAATTAAGAATAGATTACAACTTTTGGTTTTTTTGAAAAGTGTTTTATTTTTCCAACTAAATTCCACTAAGAAGCAAACTGTTACTCCAAGAGCTAAACATGAAAAAGTAGATTCTGTGGACATTTTCTATTCCTACCTTGCTCGGTGTTCTATTTGAGGAAAAAGAACAGATAGAGAAAGACTTAAGAAACCTTTGGGGGCCCGGCAGGATGGCTCAGTGGTCTAAAGCACCTGCAGGTGGCTGCAGGGACCACGGTTCGATCCCCGGCACCACATGCTGTACCAGCCCTGCCCTTGGGGCAGGCTGAGCCGGCCATAAAAATAAATAAACAAACAAAAGTTCTGAAACAAGAAAAAAAAAAAAAAAAAAAAAAGAAACCTTTGGGTTTCTCCCAGTGGTCCTTGCAGCAGCCTTTATGCTTTTCAGGGCAGGCACAAGGAGGTACTCCACATTACTAAGTTGAACACTTTTAGGTAATAACATGTTTCCTGGCTATCCTACCCCATGGAAAATGGTAAACAATGGGAAAGTCACCTTTGGACTCCCCTATTGTGGATTTAAAGAACAAAACACACCCTTCTCCATTGCACGAAAGCTCTGCCTAACAGAGCTGAGAAGTCCTAAGAGGTCATCTACATCTTACATATTCCAACAGGGCGCTACCTGACTTCAGTGTCCATTTACACAAAACAATCCCATGCTTTAATCAAAAACATTTCTTGAAAGTCTTTTGCTACAATTAATAGATGTGCAAACAGTCATCCTACTGAATTTAAAATAGCAGCACCACTCATAAGCCCACTTTATTTCACTCCATAATCTTAACCCCCATACGAAGTTTAAATGGCATAAAAATTACTTGCCATTTTAAATGCAGTGTGGCTCTATTTATTAGCCTCAAAATGGGTATCTTCTTAAGTACTTTTTGTAAATAATCAATTTTTTCATTGTTACTAACTTGAAAATGTCATAGATTTTTTTCCTTTGTCAAGTAAATTTTGTTAACACAAGCACAAGTCTCTAGCTTAAGAAATCTCTCTTAGAAAAATCAAGTCTCAAATGAACAGTTACTTCTCAGGGAACCTGGCACTACAGATGTTCACTACTACTTTTACTGCATCAACTGGGGCTAATTTCAATTACCTCACAGACTCTCTCTCAACTAGTTACAGGAAACCGAACATAGGGGAGCGGTGTCTTATACCTAGAAAGAGGGAACACATATATCAAATAGCTTGTGGACGGTATTACTATTTATGATATCGCTAAGAGCTGTAATAAACTAAAAATTCACATTAAGCATGTTTTCAAGATTCTCTTAACTGAACCTTCTCTATTGTTTCTTCCCAAACAGCAGGTACCAACACAAGACTGAAAAGCTTAAAGAACAACTATCTTGATTTTTTTAGCTGTTTTGGATTACTACCATAAAATGCCAGATGCCAGAAAGGTAATAATTAAAAACCCCGGGAAAACTCTGGAGCTAGAATGGTGTTTCTTCTCTTTATAAACAAAAATGTGATTAGTCATGCACTATTCAGGATTGCAGAAAATTGACTTTCTGGTTCCACGCTGATTTTAATATAAAGAGGGAGACTTCTTTTACTCTTTTGCCTCATTTTTCACTTTCCCCCCCGAGTCCTGCGAATAGAGGGCGCAGAAGCGTTTTGAGGTGAACGGAAAAACCTGCAGCAGAGTCTTTATTCTGTCTTCGGGTTGGGCTGGTTGCGGGGGCGCAGACCAGAGCGGGGAAACCGCCCGCACGGCCTCCGCTGCTCACACTGGCGACGGTGACACCCTCACCCACACCCCGACCTCGCCCCCTTTTCCTTTTAGCCCGGGCCCAAGTGCGCCCTTCGGCACCTCAAGGTCACCGGACCCGAGGAGCGGCCAGGACAGCGGTACGGTAACAGCCCAGGGGAGCCGCGGACGTTGCCGCCGGCGCGCCGGCCGCCAGCCTCGCGCGCTTCCAGGCTCTCTCACCTCGCACGCTGGAATTGGAAGTCAGCCCCATGGCGCCGTCGCTCGCAAGGCGTGAGCACGGGACGCAGAGCACGAAAGGCCTCGCGCGGACTGCGGGGCTCTCGGCACGAAAAGCTGCCTACGGGAGCCGACGCCAGGTCGCTACCGCGCAGGCGCCGCGGCAGGCTGGACGCACGTGGGTGCGGCCCGCCCCCCGCGAGGGGTGAGCATGCGCAGAGCTGCAGCCCAGGCCGCGAGGAAGTGCGGCCCGAATTTTGACAGCCGTGGAGGGCGGGGCAGCGGGGTTTGAAAGCAGCAACTGAGTCTGCGCAACTCCGAGGGGCGGAGCTCTGGGAACCGGCTAGCCGGCCAGGTACTCCCTTCCGCGCTGCGGTGCCGCTTTCCGCTGAGAAGGCGGGTGTCTGTAGGATGCTTTACCAGCGATCTGAGCCGGTACTAGTCTTCCTGCTTCCCTCTGGTCTAGTTCCACCCAAGCACAGGGTTAGTTTCCACACGTTCCCACGAGGTACACGGGAATCAAGCAGGTCGCAGCCGCGCCCCTCCGCCGCCTGGGCTGTGCGCCTCGGTCCCGGTGAGCCACCGTGGAACTTAGGCGGTCGGGGTTGAGAGGATGGAAGCGGGAGCAGGAGACTGGCCATTACTGCAAAAACGCGCCTTTCTCCAAAACCAGACCTAGCTACTAGGCTTACTGCCCGCCTCCCCACAGCGCTCCCCTAAGTTGGTTACGTTCACCGGCGAGGGCAGGGTGGGGACAGCGTTCGGAGGGGGTTGCCCGAGGTAGGCTCTGGAGCTTCTCGAGCGCCCGCCCTGCACCCCGCCGCCCCAGCGGTCCGGTACCCGCGGCGCTCACACCTGCCAACCGGAGGCTCTCCGAGCGCGCCCGCCCGGTGTCCCGGCGCGGCTCCTGCGCATGCTCAGTGCGGTCGGCTGGGCGCGCAGTCGGAAGCAGCGGCGCCGACGCGGCCAGGAGCACGGCGGGAGGGGGCGGGGCGCGGGAGGTGGGGCCGCCGTCGGCGTCCGGGCTGGGAGTGCGGGGCGCTGCCGCCCGCCGGGTTTGGTCTCCGGAGCTGCGCCGGGCGGGACCAGGGAGCCGCGCTCCGCCGGGAGTTGGGCAGGGAGCGCCCGCGCCTCCGCGGCGCCATGGGCCCCCTCCCCGGGCCTCAGCGGGCAGCGGCCGCGGGAACTCCCGGGCCTCCTGGCAGACGAGCTTGAGCGACCCCCCGGCTGCCCGTGCGTCCCCTCCCTTCGCCGTTTCTCCTGCCGCCGCCGTTCCCCCTTGTGCTCTCCGCTCTGGCCATGGAGCCTCCGTTCCCGCTCCGGCTCGAGGCGCCTGGCAACCCAGAAATGCGGAGCCCACCGACCGGCGACGCTGCCCCCGAGGGCACCCCGCAGCCAGCGGGCGGCAGGCTGCGCTTCCTCAACGGCTGCGTGCCCCTCTCGCATCAGGTGGCCGGGCACATGTACGGGAAGGACAAAGTGGGTGAGTGAGGCTGGCGCGGGGCTCAGCGCCCCTTCCGCCCGAGGAGCCCCAGGCGGCCGAGGCAGCGCTGCACCCGCTTCCCCGCTGGGTAGCTTGGGACTGCGCGCCGCACCCCGGCCTCGCGGCCCGCCTGGGTGGGTCGAAAGTGGGCCCCGGCTTCCAGGGCGCGGGGCGCCAGCTTTGGCGGCTGGGGAGCTGGAGAGAGGCGTGCCTTGTCTCCGCAGGGGGGTCCGTGTTGATTGGAGGCAGCATTCTTCGTAAAAACAGGGAACTTTATTTTTACTGGTCAGGGAAGTAAATTGTCCCTGGAGCTCAAGGTCTGTTTATTATAGGCGGGCAGCTATTGCAAAAGAAAGGAATGAAATGCAGATGATTCTAAATTAGTTCCTCTGCGGGGTGCAGCTGCACAGCTGGAGGCTAAGAAAACGCGAGGCTTGGGCCGGGGGGTGTCGTAGTTTATCCGGATCTCTCCCCGCCCTTCGGGAAGGATTTGGTGTCTCCTGGATTTCTCTAGGAGGCGTGGTGTTCCAGCAGTGTAGGACCTCGGACCTTGGTAGGAAATACACCCTGCTATTGTACTAGAATGTTACACAGATAAAACACATTTTCCCTTTTATCTCTGAGTCTTTTTTCCTGGCCTTTGTAATATATTCAGCGAATTCACGACTTTTAAAGCACCACAATTACGCCTCCGTTTGAGGCGTAATTGTGGCGTAATTGTCCTCCTGGTTCCTTTGGTGGTTCCTTGGCCACGATTCCGTGGAGATTCTGATGGATGAGTGTGTGGGGATTGTAGATCTTTGACCCGTGTCAACCCCTACAGAGGATTTGGTTTTTACTGCTAAGATGATTCAGATTTAGGCTGGTAAGGAAGTATGGACATTCTGAGATACAGTAACCAAGGCCAAGCTGGTTTACGTGAGGAGCCTGGAGCCGCAGCGGCTACTATGCGTGACTTGGGTTTTCCCTGACTGGCTGTGTTTTCCAGCTTGTTTTGTGCTGGCTGAAAGTACACAGACTGAGACTGTTACAGTCAGGAAATGTTGAAAGAGCGAAATTGACAGCCTTTTAGTACACTGAATTAGGAAACACTGCAGCCTTGGTACTTATCAGAGACACACTTCCTCTAGGGCGTCACACTTTGCAATGAGAGTTTGAAAATACAGTCACTTAATAAAGGCGTGGTTATGGATATACATGAATCAATTGGAATAATAATTTCCTAATAGCATAGAGATTGACTTCTGTGCGAAGGAGAATAAACCAAAATAAATAAGAGTGGTATCTGTGGTAATTGTCAGCTGTGTTACCGTTGCTTATCAAAGTAATGGTGAGCCTATTCAGAGAGATTAATTACAGATGTGCCCTGAACCTGGCTTTACAAAGCGGTGCTTAATTTGTCGACCAAATTGCCTAATTAAAGTAATTTAGATTTCAGAGAAAATAGTCCTTAATTGTATTACTACATTTAATATAAAAATAAACTTTGTTTTAAATTTCATAAAAGATTTTTTTTTGACAAGACAATTTTATATCCCCAGGATACAGTGCTTCAGTCTAAAAAATACTTGTTCATATATCTACATAAATCGATATATATTATTAATGCTGTAAGAAAACACCTGAATGCTGATAATCTACCCTGCTCATAAAAAGCAAATTAACAGTTCAAAGTTCAGCAGTTTATGTCTCTTTACTGTCATAAGCATTTACAGTTTAATGTGCGTTGTTTAGTTGAGACTTTGCTTTGTCAACAAAGTGATTCAGTCCACTTCATTAAAGACATTTGGTGGCTTTTTTTTTTTCCCATTATTACTGTGCTTAAGTGAGCAATGCTTTTCATCTCATAATTGATATCTTATCTATCTTCATAAAGGGATTGTTGGTTTTGTTAGTGCCAACATTGTGGAAGGCTGAGGCAGGAAGATCACAAGTTTGAGCCCAGCTTTGGCATCTTAGTGATGTAAGGCTCATTGAAAAGGTTCTAGGTTTAGTCTCCAGTGGCACCACACACACACACACACACACACACACACACACACACAGGAAAAAGGCATGAAACTTGATAGAATAAAGGTGCTTGAATAGAAAAATGCACTTTGTTATAGCTATGTAACAAGGGCACATTAGCATTTCTTTTTTAAAATTTTTATTTATGTTTAATTTTATTTTACATTAAAGTGTAAAAATGAAAACAAAAGCAAAAATAAATAGCAAGAACAAAGACAAACATTAATATAAAACAATATATATGGTACATATTATCCAAATAAAAATAGCAAATTAACAATAGTTGTTGCATCATATATTTTTATTAAATCTTTTTTAAAATTTTGTAAACCATTTATTTGAGAGTATAGCAGTAACTGAGGTTACATTAGAAGAAGCAGCACAAATCTAAAAGACAAGAATGACAGGTATTCCAAGCATAATGTTAGTGTTACCAATTGCTATCCTCAGTGTGAAAAATATTTGGGTGGTTCTTTAGGTATCCTGTGCATATAAGTGCATGATTTTGCTGCTGCCATGTTTCCTATCTTTTCTGTTTGCCGTCACTTCGTTGTGTAGCACTTAAGTCTTTGCTTTCCATTCGGCTGTGTTATGCCTTTCCATTTTTATTTCTTCTTTTGAGTTCTTACATTAGGGAGACTATACGATATTTACATATGTAGCTCTGGTTTATTTCACTTGTGTTCAAGATACATCCACTTACATATCACATCTTCCAGTTTATCATCTTTATAGCTGAGTAATATTCCATTCTATGAAAATACCCTATCTTTTTCAGCCATTCTTCATATGATGGGCATTTTGGTTGTTTCTAAGACTTTAGCATTTCTGGTATGAGTTACATCTTACATTCTCTAGTGAAATCAGATATCAAAGTACATTCAAGTCTTAGTTTTAAGAATAGAATTTCTGGTTTTGGAAATACTATGTGGTCTTTTAGGAAAATAATTCAATTTAAATAATGCCTTTTCCCTGTTTTTTTTCTCCCAGGGTTCACCACTAGTAATCGTTTCCTCTTAGGCTTTTGTTTCTGGGCACATAAAACATTAAAACAAGTGGGATTTTTTATACAGATAGGTACATCAGCACCTTTGTCTCTGTTACACAGTACAGTACATAGCTTATCATGCACTTATATCTTGATAAAATTATTATAAACTGAAAATTCCTTTGATATTCCTAACCTACAACAGAACAGAGCTTGTAACCTACTATAAATGAAGCACAGCAGCACAGCCTCTGTTGCTAGCCTGTGGTCCCCATGGCCGCCTGGGACTGGGTTTGCCTCCACTTCTCAGTATGGCAGAAGTGTGAAACTGTGTGACCTCAGTCTGGAAAAAGGTGAAAAATTCAAAATGCATAGTGTGGTTTCTACAGAATCCTATTGCTCTTGCACTGTCATAAAGTCAAACCATTAGTAAGCAGAAATGTTGAGTAAGTTGAAACTGTGCTGAATTCTTTCTAAAAACTGTGTTATGGGTCCAGAGTAGATGTAACAAAATTTGCTTAACTTTTCCTTTAGTGGTAGATTTTTCACTTTTTTTTCCTGTTAGGCATGATGTGTCCAACATTCTCGTGTGTTGTAGGGTACCATCCACAATGCTTACTTCTCTCTGGAGGTTTCATGAAGTGTAATAGTTGTCAAACTCCCAAAGCTGACTAAAACGAGCACAAACTCAAAATGTTACAAAGACCCACAGTTGTTTTGTCTTGCTGGGTTATCCTCACTGAAATTGGTTGACTTCCCGAGCAGTTCTGAGAACACTAGTGAGAACTTAATGTTTTGTCAAATTTGTTTTATTATTTTTTTTAATCTGTGCAGATTTTCCTGAACTGTGTATGAGTTACATACAACCCGCCACATACTTCAGTTCCTAAGAACAGAGGTATTGTCTTCTGTAGCCATAGTATATTCATTAAGCTTGAGAACGTAATGGTGATGCAGAATTTTAATTTACAGTTTATATTCTCATTTACTTATTCATATGATGTCTTCTATGGAGTTTTTCTCAACAGAATCCAGTTCACATCACTGATGGCAGTTTCTATGTCTCTTAAATTCCTTTAGGATCAACAGGGTCTCACTACACAGATGGGACTGTACTGGTCCTCCTGTTTGTAGCTTTCCAAGTGTTGGGATTACAGGCGTGCACCACAATGTCCAGTCACAGTCGCTGTCTCAGCGTGTCCTGGGGTGATGCCGGTAAAGCATGCTGGGGATGGAACACCAGTTGCTTTAATCCACTGAGCTATCTGGCCAGCTGATAGTGTTATTTTGAAGAATAAAGGCTACTAACTTTATCAGATCTTCTTCACTTGGACTTTCTGATGGGTCCTTAGGAGATCCAGGTGATGCATTTCTGGCTGGGATGTGGAAAAGTGTTTTTTAAAAGATATGTTGAGTGCTGGCCCCACCCGTGGTCATTCTGAGTCCAGGCATGGTGGCGCATGCCTATAATCCTGGCGCTGGGAAGGCTCAAAACAGGAGGATCACTATGAGTTCCAGCTATAATGAGACCCTACACACACACACACACACACACCCATTGAAAAGCCCACAGCATCCATCTGACCTATATTAGTGGTTAATTTTGATCATCTGGTCCAAGTGTGATCTGGTTTATTAAGTACAAAGTTAATATTTGTGGGAAGTTACCTGAGGACCGTGCAAATGCTCAGGTTCTCATCAAGCTTTAGCTCTGGCAGAGCTTACCTCTACATTTGCTGTGGATGATTCTTGTTATGAGCAATAATTCCTTTTATTGCTATGCTTGTTATGCTCTTATGATCAGTTTGGACTCCTACTTCATGGGTCAGAACCATCACAAAACTTAGTTTGCTGTTCCCGGTGACCTATATTTGTCCATGGGTAAAGATTACCTTATACTGAGGACATGTGCTTGGAAACCTTTCAGAAGTTCTTTGGTTTGTACCACCACTGTTTACAGCAACATTTTCTATTTGAAATATTTCCACACATTTATTTCCTGCTTAAATTCAGCTCCATTTTTTCCCATTTTTGTTGAATAGCATATTTGAATGCTTATAAATTAACAGGCTTCCAAAAATCAAAACTTTACAGAAAAGTAAAATTGTAAGAACTATTTTAGGGGTGGGGGGAATTTGAGACAGTCTCACTATGTGGTATAGGCTGGTCTTGAGCTCAAAGTTATCCTCCTGCCTCAGTCTCCAGAGTACTGAGGTTACAACAACGCACCACTATCCTGGCTACAAGTATCATACTTTTTTTTTTTTTGTCATTTTGAGATAGGGTCTTGCTATGCAGTTTAGGCTGGCCTTGAGCTCACCTTGTAACACATGGTGGTTGCATTTGCATTGATCCTCCTGCCTCAGCCTCCCCCAGTGCTGGGGTCATAGACATGTGCCACCATGCCAAGCTAAGCATCATTTTCCTATTAGCACACCCAATTCCTTAGTACCCCTTGTTGTTTCTGATTCAGCCTTTTCTTTTTTTACAATAAGCCAGTATATAGAAGTTTTATTAATTTATCTTTCTGACATGAGGAAGTATACTATGTGTAGTTTTCCCCCTTATTTTTAAAACTGGACAGTATAGTCTAGAAATCAATGTCACTTCATAGCCTTCCTGCATATTTTTTTATAGCTCAGTGCTGCTCCATTGTGCCTGTGTACCACTGTTTATTCAGTCAGCTTCCTGGATTTGCTTTTGGCCTTTTTATTTATTTCATGTATTTATTTATCTTGGTGATAATGCCTAATTGTCTTAATTCATGTTGCTGTGTGTAAATCTTGATCAAAAATGGAGTAAGCATCCTACCTTCTTTTCAAAGATTGTCCTTAACGTTTTCTGGCCCTTTGCATTTCTATATAAGTTTGTAAAGCGAATTAGCACGTTTTCAGAGAAGCCTGGTGGGATTTGGTTTGGCACTGTTTTGAATGTACAGATCCGTATTGGTGAGAGTTGATTGCTCCAAAACCTGGAGCCTCTGGTGCCTGAACAGCTCATAGCTCTCCCTTTTAGTCTTTAGTTTCTCTTGTTACAGTTTCCAGTGTAGATTGCTAGACTTCCTGTCAGCATCTGATAATTCTGTAATTATTGCCTTTTAAAAGAACCTTTTAAAAAATCTACAGAAATGTTGCCAGGGTAGTACAATGAAGCAGTATATAGCATTCATCTAGGTTTATCCATTACTAGCATTTTGTCACTTACTTTTTTACTCTTGGTAGACGATTGTGTAGGATCTTTAAGAGTAAATTACAAGAGGCCAGGGAGAAGCTCAGTAGAATAAGCACCTGCCTGGCAGGCACAAGGTCCTGAGTTCAATTCTTGCTAGTGAAAAAAAAAATTTTTTTTTTTTTAACAGACATTGTGGCTCCTTATCCATCGTTGTGTATCTCCTAAACGTGGAACTATTTTCTGCCCCACCATAATAAAATGATCAAATTCAGTATATATTTGTATTTTGCCATTGTTCGAGAAATGTGGAAATCAGTGTACCATGATCTTAGCTAGAAGATCAAGAACTAATCTGATATTCTTTATAACAGCGTATCTTCCTTTCAGCCTTCAGACACTGCACGGAGCCGTTAGGAATAGTTGCTGTGATTTTTTTCTTTCTTTATGTTTTGACTGAAAACTGAGAGTTTTAGGCTTATGACATTTTAGAATATCCTTTGCTTTTTGTCTATTTCATCATTGTTAGATTCAGGTAATGCCTGATTGGTAAGACTCCTGTATGAGTTATGGATGTTCTCAAAGCATCTGGTCACAAGGCATAAGATGTCAGTTGCGTTGTTGTTGATACAACTTCGATTACAGTAGTTAAGCACGGTCTGCCAGGTTTTTTCTGCTATAAAGTTACCACTTTCACTGTTGCAATTAATAACTTGGGAGGACTCTTCTAGACTGTTTCTCTCTTGTTCCTCATCATACTTTATGTCCAGGGGTTAAGCATTATTTTATTTATTTTTTGTGGGACTGGGGTTTGAACTCATTGCCTTGCACTTGCCAGGCAGGCTCTTGTGCCATGGAGCTATCTCCCCAGTCCCGGTTAAGCATTTATTAATGATACAGTATTTGACAAATGCAGGGTTGTAGTTGGTAGTTGACAGAAATATACTCTGATTCTGTTGCTTTAGTTAGCTTTCTACATCAAGGCTAAGTTTCCCTTACTCTTTATTAAGATGTTAGTTGATTTTTTCAAACTAAAGCCAATATCCATTTTTTAAAAATTATCTATTATTGCTGCTGCTTTTAATGCTGATGTTGTCTGACTTAGAACAGCGACAGCTTCTTCAGGCCATGCCTTTTTGACATTCAAGCACTGAGCACACTTCATGGCATAAGCTCCTGTCTGGCCAAGTGCAAGGTCCTGAGTCCAGTCCCCAGTAGCTATTACCCACTTATTTGCAGTTCTGGGGCTTGAATTCAGGCCTGGACACAAGCTCTCTACCAGTGAGGTATGTGGCAGCCTCTCCAAACCTGTAACTTTTATCTAACGCGATGTAGTTCTTTATTTTTCCTCATTTTATTTTTGTGTCTTTCTTCTTCCTAATTGAAAACTTTTGTTCTCAAAATAGTACTATCATCTTTGTGTTATTTAAACTAATTTTGTATTCCTGGAATTGAATATGCATGGGCATGATAAATTTTCTTATAGGTATCGTTGGATTAGGTTTACTTGTATTTTGTTAAAAATTTTTGCCAATGTTCATTTCAGATCATGATCTATGAATTTTTTAAGTCTTTGTTGGACTTTTAAAAAGTTATAAAAAGTTTGGGAATTGAAACTTTCCTATTTTCTAGCGAATCTGGTAAAATTGTCTCTCAGTTTGTTTAATAATTGTTTAGCTTTATAGCATTCAGAAATAAAATGGTTTGGATCTGTATTTGTGTGTGTGGTTAATTATTAAATAGTTTTAGCACACAGCAATTCAGATTTATTATGTCACTTTAAATACTTGTGGCTAAAGTTATTGTTCATTTCATCTGAGTTGTTATTCGCCCTCCCCTCTTGTTTTTTTTAAGAATTTAGGACAGGGCCTGCAGGGTGTACAGACTCTCACTGTATAGATTAGACTCATAGTGATCCTCGTGTTTCAGCCTTCCTGGGATTACAGGTGTGCGTGGGAATTGGCGTGGGGCGGTGGCAGCACAGCTCAGCTCATGGGGATCGAACCCCTGCCCCTGGCCACTGAGCTCTGCCTCAGCAGGTGCTTTCCCCATTTTTTGAGGCAGGATTTCACTATACAGTTGTCTTAGTTACTTTTTACTTGTTGAAGGGACAAATACCTGACACTCAAAATGAAGGAAGGAGAAGTTTATTAGCTCACAGTTATTGGAGGTTTCAGTCCATATTTGGTTGGCCCAAGGCTGAGTGGAGCAGGACAGAGAGCATCCAGTTCATGGCGGCGGGACAGCAACAAAATGGTGACAGAGGCAGCACCAAACACGGCAGCAGAGCAACAGCTCTAGTCTGTCTGTCTATCACTCTTTATATTACATTCAGGCTCTCTGCCTTAGGATATCCACCCTAGACCACACCAGAGTCTCAGCCTTACTCAGACCGATAATCCCATCAGTACTAAAACACAATCCCAGGGATCATGAATCAAGTCTCAATCTATAGAAGCCACGCCCCATGATTGCATGAGGCTTTGCGGGGACAACTAGACAAACCATAACAACAGTTCAGGCTGGCCTTGAACTCACTTTGCAGCCCAGGCTGGTCTCCAACTCCCAGCAATCCTGCTTCAGTCTACTGAGTGCTGGGATTATAGGCGTGTGCCTCCATGCCCTGCTTGTTGCATTTATATTATTAATATGAACTTCATTAATTTTCTTGTCCTTTTATTTTTGTAGGATTTGTCTTTTTTTGTGTGTGTGTATGAAATTTTTATTTTATTTATTTATTTTCTTTTTTGTTTCAGAACCTTTGTTTATTCACTCATTTTTATGGCTGGCTCAGCTCGCCCCGAAGGCAGGGCTGGCGCAGCATGTGGTGCCGGGGGTCGAACTGCAGTCCCTGAAGCCGCCCAAGCTTTCCCAAGCAGGCGCTTTAGACCACTGAGCCATCCCGCCGGGCCCTGTAGGATTTGTCTTTTTTCCCCTAGTAATTAAGTTTTCTTTTTGATCCATCTAACTAGAGGTTCATAAGTTTTATTGATCCGAATAGCTTTTTTTTTTTTTTGGTGGAATCAGGGATCAAACTCAGGACCTTGTACTTGCCAGGCAAATAAATAGCTTTTGAGTTCATTGATTTTTCACCTTTGTCCATTTATTCATTGATGTTTTGCTCATATCTTTGTACTAATTTGAATTTAGGATGTTTTTTTCTTGCATCTTAAATTGAAGCCTTTTCTAATACAAATAGAACTTAATATTTCTTTAAGTACTGAGCAGTACTTGAGCTGTGTTCTACAAATTTTGATGTTAGGTTTCTGTTATGATATAATTGAAAATACTTTCTAATTTTCCTCTTGTATTTTGAGCAGTAGATAATTAGAAATACATTGTTTGCTTTCAGATTATTTGGTATTTCTCTTTCTCATTTTTATTGCAGTCCAAATATTTGTATGATTCTAGTCCTTCTAGATTTTTGACTTGTTTTATGGTCTAGAGTATAGCCTTGGAAAAACTCCATTTACATTTGAAGAGAAAATATACTGTTGTATTATGGAAGTCAAGTTGTTTGATAATCTTGTTCAAGTTTTGTATGTCTTTATTAGTAAACTGTCTACTTGTTTTAATTAAATATTGAGAAAGATATTGTGGTCTTACCTTTCTGAAATGGTTTATCCTTTCAATTCTGTTAGTTGCACTTCATGTATTTTGAAATTCTATTACTGTGTATATGTATGTATGTGTGTGTATATCTATATACACACACATGATTTTGTATCTTAATGAGCTGACCTATTATAAAAGTTTTGCTTGTCTATGATAAGATTTATTTTCTTGAAGTACTGGGTTATAGGGATATACTATCTTGGTCTGGCTTTCACAATTTTTTTTTTTGAAGGTTCCACTTGTACTTTATTTCTTCAGTAGGTCATATTTTAATGGATATGCAGCCCTTTTAGTTGGTATCAATTATGATTTCATTTAGAAATAATTTAGCTGTGTCCTGTCAGCTGGCATGATTACTGATCTCTCCATTCCTTGGGGGTGACTCTGCCCAGAGGGGAAAGCTTCCATTCTATTCCAATTTGTGTTGCTGTATAGGTCCATGTAGCAATACAGAATGTGGCTCCACCAATTAATACAGCATTGCCATATTTGTCATGGAATCAGGTGTCCGTTACCCGTGGCTCTGCCTAGCCACCATTTGTTGAATGCTTTGAACTGGAAAACCACCTAATGTGTTTTTGGCCAAGGGAAACATCGTGAAGTTGAAGTTGAAACTATAGTTACTGCAGCTGCAGGTTTGGTGCAAATTACTTTCAGATACCCTTCTACAATTTTATTTCTAATAAAAATATGTTTGTAATAGTTTTTAGATGGAAAAAAGTTGTGGGACACTGGGAATTGAACGCGGGAACTTGCTCTTGCCAGGTAGGTGCTATGCCACTGAGTGATATACCCAGCAGAGAAAAATTTTTAGAAGAGATGTATGTAAAAATAACCTAGACCATTCTTCCACTGAGCTATATGCTGTGCCTTTTACATTTTTCTGGTTTGAATAGCTGTCTGGTTTGGTTGCCCAGGTTTCTATCTGGACCTTAGTCTCTCAGAGTTCTGGAGTTCAGTCCTGTGCCACCACACCTGACTTAGGCAGCACTTTCTGTGAGTGTACTAGAACTCTCAGTACAGAGCTCACCATTCATGCCGTCATTCATGCTGTACACTAGCAGCAGATCTCTGGAGCTCATATCTTTTAACTACAACTCTATGCACGACTCCCTGTTCCTTCTCTCTAATCCCTGCCAACTGCCATTCTACTTTCTAATTCTGGCAGTTTGACTGCTTTACATAGACTGGAATCATGCACTATTTATCTTTTTGTAAATGGCTTGTTTCCCTTAACAGTATGTCAGGATTCATTCACCTTGTAGCATGAAAATTTTCTTTGTAAAGGCTGAGTAATATCCCAGTGTTTGTGTGTACCAGATTGTCCTTACCCAGTCATCTGTCTGTGGAGTTTAGGTACCCACTACCTGTTAGCTATTGTGAGCAATGCTGCAGTCCACATTGTGTCCTTCACTTTTGTCAGGGACTCTACGATATGCTATGGCTGTCTTGTGCCATTTGGTATTACCCACAGACCTTCAGCGCTTTCCTCTGAGTTTTTCCCTCCTTCCCCTTGCTCACTCTTCCCGACATTCCATTCTCTGATTCTTTTCTTGACCTTGTGGCACCTACTGATGAGACCCAGGAAAGCATCCCTTTTTTGGTTCGTGTTTTGGGACAATATCTTGCTGTACAGTTTGGGTTGGTTTTCAACACATTGTGTAGCCCAGGGTGCCTTGAACTTGTGGTGGTCTTTCTGCCTCAGTTGGCAAGTGCTGGGATTATGGGTGCACCACTACATCTGGCCTGGAAGGAATTTTTTTTTTTTTTTTTTATCTCTGTTACTCTGTATTTTTGAAAAATATTTTTTTATGTATGTAGTGTATCTCAGTACATGGATTGGAATCCTAGTAGTACTCCTGTTTTCAGCTTCCCAAGCGCTGGGATTACAGGTATGCACCACTATGCCCAGTCTCAGTCATGGCCTCAGTGCACCCCAGGGGCGGGGCTGGCACAGTACACCAAGGATTGAACCCTGTCCCTGCACCTGCCTAAGCAGGCGCTTCAATCCGCTGAGCTATCTGGCTGGCCCTTGTCACTACATATTTTTATTTCTTCTATTTCCATTTGACTCCTGAAGTTTCTTTGCCAAAATTCCTATTTTTAAAAAATTATGTATTTGGTACAGGGTCTCACTGTGCAGCTCAGGCTTGTAATGGTCCTCCTGTTTCCAGCCTCCCCAGTGCTGGGATTATAGGTGTGCATCACCACACCTGGATTCAGCAGTGGCTCAGCATCCCTGGGGACGGGGCTTGCATGGCATGTGGTGCCAGGAATCGAACCCTGGTCCCTGAGCTTGCCTAAGTAGATCCTCAGGCCGCTGAGCTATCTCCTTGGCTCCCTAATCTTTTTCTAAGCATAATTTTATATATGCTTGCAATTCATGTAGTTTACAATTGTGTCGGGGAATGTTTACATGAATACATTACAACATATTTTCTTTCCTTTAAAAAAATCCCTTTCCCCTTCCCACCTTCCTCCTCCAGTTCCCCTGTTTTACCTTTCATTCTGGTTGATGTCATCAGTCTTAGCTCATGCTATGGCATGTAAAGTTCACAACGATTGAGCTGCCAGGTTCCTGTCCATGACAAGTCTTCATTCTTACTTCCTTTCCCTCCTCCTCACTCCTTTCCTTTGGACCACTTTTCTGTGGTGTGAGAGATCCATTCCCTTGTCCCTGTCACCATCCTCCATCACTGGTATTTTTCTTTGCCTGAAAAAGAGATACCACATGGTATTCAGGCTGTGTATTTGGTTTATTTCATATTTTCCAGGTATAGCCGTTTTCCTACATGTGTCTTTAAGTTTGTCATTCTTTGAAGCTGAGTAGTAATATCAGGACTGAACTATTAAAAATCTTGCTACCATACTCATTGGTGTGCAGGTGTCATGGTAGTATGATGACTTAAGCTCTGGGGAAGACATCTATTGGTGTGATAGCTGGGTTGTAGAGAATTTCTAATTCCTGTTCTTGAGAAATTACCATGCTGGTTTCCACAATTCTTGTACTAGTTTGCATTGCTCTCAACAATGAAGAGGAGTTGTTCCTTCACCATGGCCTCACCAGCATTTGTTAACATTTAATTTCTTCATGATTGCCATTCTGTCTGGAATGAGATGGAATCTCAGAGCTGTTCTAATTTGCATTTCTCTAATGGTCAGAGATGTTGAACAGCACAAGAATCCATCAGTGCAGTGAAAAGACACCTACAGAATGAGAAAAGTTTTGCCCGCTTCTGCTCAGACATAGGGCTAATATTCTGGAATATACAAAAAACTCAAAAATTAAGCCACCTGAAATTAAAGATCCAGTCAAGAAATGGGAGAGATGAAAATATACTTCACAGAAGAGGACAAGTGGCCAACAAGTAAAGGAAAAACCCTCATCTTTTCATGCATGTTATTTACCTTTTTTCTTTTAGCCTTTAACACATAATTTTTTTTTTTTTTTTTTTTGTCTTTTTGAGACAGGGTCTCGCTATGCAGTTCAAGCTGGCCTTGAGCTCACTTTCATAGCCCAGGCTGGTCTCGAACTTGCACCAATCCTCCTGCCTCAGCCTCCCGAGTGCTGGGATTACAGGCGTGTGCCACCACGCCCGGCTTAACACATAATTATTTTAAGTTCGTCTCTGAGAATTATAGTATTAATATTATCTCTGAAACTGGTTTCTGTATTGCTTTCTCTCTAGACTGTCCTTTTTCTTGCTTATTCACATGTCCTGTAAGTTTTATTAAATTCGCACGCCTGTAATCCCAGCACTCGGGAGGCTGAGGCAGGAGGATCGGTGAGAGTTCGAGACCAGCCTGGGCTACAAAAGTGAGCTCAAGGCCAGTCTGAACTGCATAGTGAGACCCTGTCTCAAAAAGACAAAAAAAAAAAAAAAAAAAAAAAAAAAAAAAAAAAAAAAAAAAAAAAAAAAAAAATTCTGGTGGTTAGCACGTGCTACAGTAGGATTGCAGCAACTGAGGCCAACAGTATTTACTCCTCAAATGCATACCTCCTTTGGTTTACTGTCATTTTAGTGACTTAAGGAAATTTAGTCAGGAATAGATTCAAAGTTGAGTTTTGTTGTTGTTAAATTTACTGTCCAAATGGCTCAGCAGATTAAAGTGCCTGCATAGACAGACCCAGGGACCACAGTGTGATCCCAGTATGTCATGCCAGCCCCACCCCCAGGGCACACTGAGTTGATGATTGAGACTGGGCATGGTGATGCATGGCTGTTCTCCCCGTGCTTGGGAGGGTGAAAGCAGGAGGATCATTGTGAGTCTGATATATGTAGTGAGACCCTGTAGACCCTTCACTAAATACGTTAAAAGAAATAAATAGGTTTACTGTCTAGTATGGACTGTTTGTGCCTCAAATGTTAAAGGTTAAAGTCTCACCTGCCTATAAGGTTTTTTTGTTTTGTTGTGTGGTAGGTGCTGAACTCAAGGCCTTTGGATTGAGCTACATTCCCCTACTTTTTATTTTTTATTTGTGAGAAACTAATTTGCCCAGGGTGGGTCCTAGCTTGCAGCTGTCCTGTCCCATCTTCCCAGGTTGCTGGGACCACAGCCTGCATCACCACACCTGACTGTGGACAGAACTTTTATGGAGGTAGTGAACTTAAAAGAGGTCCTAAAGGTAGAGCCCTGATCTCACAAGACTGTTCTAAGAGGAGACAACAGAGAGCAGCTCTCTTTCAACCTTAGTAGGACTCAGTGTGAAGAAGGCCTATGAGCTTAGAGTTCTCACCGGCTCCTGGTCCAACAGTGCCTTGATCTGAGTCTTCTAGCCTTCCAAGCTACTGGGAATAAGTGTGTGCTGTTGTGTAGAGTCCTTCCTGGTCCTCCTCTCGGTTCAAGGACTTTGTATTTGTAATCCCAAGGATAAGTTACTGGAACTCTATCAAGTTAATTCTCATCTGCCACTTCTAGTGCAACCCACAACGAGAATAAAGACACTAAAACATATTTGTCCTTATGGGGAGCCAAGGATCTTAAGTCCCCGCACAGAGATGGCTATCCAGAACAAAGGCTTCTACCCAGGGCTGAACCCAGGTTTTATTCAGTCATAAAGAGGAGTGGCTTGAGGATCAATGACTGAGACAGTGGCAGGAAGTGGATGACTACTGTGAGCTGGGCTAGGTGCGAGGCCTGTATTTACCTGTGCCATATGCAGAGAGGATATGCAGAGAGTAGTCTGCATTACCTAATTGAGATAGTATCTCATGTTTTGGGGTCTCGTGCTTTAGCTCTGATGTGTAACCTTTTAAGACCCAGGAAGTCATAGTGTCTATCTCAAAGCTCGATCCCAGCTGACAGGATGGAGCATTGGCTTTTCCTCTGTCCTGTCTCCACCTTGCTCATATTAAAGAGGAGCAGGTGTGGGTTATCAGAGAAACATGTATGCCAGCTTCAAAGACGATCACCAGCACCTTGGCTGGACCAGTATGCCTTGCTTAAAGCCAATTGAAAGGATAAGGAAAAGTCCTAGCCAGCTCTGTATACATCAATACATGGAAATGGGGTCAGGCACAGCCAAAATGGAGACGAGTGCTCTTTCAAGAAGAGTCACTGAGGTGGTCCTCCACACTATTGAAGCTGACTACTCTGGCATTTTGTGTGGTAACCCAGTGTCCCAGTGTGACTCATCCCTGGCTAGTATACTGTGGATTTGAAATTCCTCTGGTTTTACTTCATGGGGTTATAGTGGAGCCAGCACGCCAGAGCATTTTTCTCAGTATTTATGCTTAACTCTCTGCTTTGTCTTTCTGTACACCCATATCCCAGAGGTGGTTTTCTGCTTGTTTGTACCGCTGCCCTAGAGTGTATGGAGTACTGTTGGTTTTTGTCTGATGATTACTAGCCTGATGCTGGGTGGTAGGCTTTTCTGTTTTTTGGTCCAGTAAGGCAGGCCTTGTGACCCTAAGCTGTGGCTCTGTGCTCTTGATACTCCTGTTTTCACTGTGGAATTGTGGTCATCAAGGCTTCTTTGCATCTGTCACTCTTTGTAGTCCCTGAGGGAGTGTCATAACCACTGGCACAGAGGCCTTGGTCTAAGTCCCAGCATTCGTTCTCTTTAGTAGCTTTATAAAGTCCTGGACTTCCCCAAATGTTTTGACTATTTATCACCTAGTCACACCCATAAGTGTTAATATTTACCTTCTTTCTATTCTGTGTGTAGGTCTTAAACTTGATTCTCTTCTTCAAGTGAAGACCTTTTTTTTTTTTGCCTTTTTGAGACAGGGTCTCACTATGCAGCTCAGGCTGGCCTTGAGCTCACTTTTGTAGCCCAGGCTGGTCTTGAACTCGCACTGATCCTCCTGCCTCAGCCTCCCAAGTGCTGGGATTACAGGCGTGAGCCACCACTCCCGGCTAAGACCTTTTGTTTTGCATTTGTTGATTAAATTGTACATTGTTGCATAATTAAAAATCCCTAATATGCACAAAGAAATAGAAACTCAAGTGCAATATTTTATCACAGTTCTAAATAGACTTATTTGAACTATATTTTAGTTAGCCTAATTTTGTGAAATTTGGTTATGTGAAAATTTAACATTTGAATTAGGTAATGGGCTTTTAGGGTTCTGGGGATAGAGCTAGTTAATATATGCATTGTAGTGTTTACAGAAACCTTTGTGTGGGAAGTCACAGAAATGCCCCCCTGACTTGTTCCAAGGCTGATGCTTGATTTCAGTCCCCTCTTTTCCCAGGGACCAGATAATTCGTGTACTGTATTGCAGCAGCACACGGTATGTCTGACTCAGGAATGTTTTTTTGCTTTTTCTTTTAACAGATGAGAAACTTAAAATACTTTACTTGGTAGGACATTCTATTTAGCTACTGTTAACATATATTTGATTTCTGTTTATGAAAGTCAGATCAATTTGTGCTTTTAACTTGCTTCTTTTTAAACCAGAGCTTAGCATCTCAAGCAAATCTGTTACTGAGGAATTACAAAGTCTGGGGGTGGGAGGAAGGGAGTTAACAGGGAGTAATGATTAGAGACAGTAAAGTTGTGTGACTTAGTGTATGTTCTGGTGCTTTGCATATAGTAAGTACTGAAATAGCTTGTTGAATGTTAACATTTCTGAAAGAAATAAAGATAAACCATTAAATTTACAAAACGGGTCTACCTGGTCCTTCAGGAACAAATCTGTCTTGTGAAACAAGGTTTATTATAATTAAAACATTAAATGTCTAATTTCTGTCTTATAGGAATACTGCAACATCCAGATGGCACAGTGTTAAAACAGTTACAGCCACCTCCAAGGGGTCCAAGAGAGCTGGAATTTTATAATATGGTAAGTAAGGTAAGATTTGTTTTGTGGCATTCTAAGTATTTTTCAGCGTTTTCTGGTGGTAACTGACAGTAAGAAATATATTGGACAGTTTGTCCTAGTTCGCTGCGTATAATGGAAACAATACCTTCATGACATTGTTCTTTTACTGTATGTGATGTAGTCTAGTATCTTCTGTTTTACTCATTTCTTAAAGATTCTTAATCTGAGTCACTAAATTGATTCCAATCAATGGGTTGTGAACCCACAGTTTGAAAAACACTTAGCTGGGAGTGTTTGTAGTTCTCAGAAATGTTAAGTTAAAGAAGTATTTTTTTTTTTGTTTTTTTTATAGAGTTCTTTACAGTATTCTTCAGTGTGCTAACTTACATGGTGAATTTCCAAAGGGGAGAAGAAGAAGAGGGCACACTCAGCGTGTAATTAACCATGGAACTGGGAGTGCTTTTATTTTAGTGTGTTCACAGTGCTCTGTGACCCCCTGCCCCCCTTATCTAACTGCAAAGTGTTTTCATCACTGAAAAGAAAAATCCTTGGATTAGAGATGTTCAGTGATAAAGCTCTTGGGTAGCATGCTCTAGAGTCCCTGGCTTCTGGCCCTAGCATTGTAGCACCAGGTTGAGGAGGCAAGTGACAAAAATAGATTTATAGCCAGATGTGTGGCACACACTGTAGTCCTGGCTTCTTGAGAGTCAGAGTAGCAGAATGCAAATTTGAGATCAGCTGTGGCAACTTGACAAGACCCTTTTTCAAAATTAAATGTGAAAAAAGGCTGGGGATGGAACTCAGTGATAGAGCACTTGTGCAGCATTCATGAGCCCCTGGGTTCAGTCCCCAGCGTGGAGACTGTGGGAGAAGAGAGCCTTATTGGGTTAACCATGCTGCTGCTTTGCTACCAATCTGTATTCTTTGGACTTGCCTATTGATAGCAGTGTTCCCATTTTTGGAGTTTCTTTACAGAGGGAATTTCTAGGTTTTTCTTGTATTAGAAGTTAGTCAAAACAAATGCAGAAGGGAAAAAGGCATCTCATTAAAAATAAGAAAGGAAGCAGGATTTGCAGAGTAAGTTTGGGCCAAGTAAAAGCATGAAAAAAAATTACGCTCTACAGTGTGTGAGTGGACTGTGGTGGGGCAGAGCATAGCAGTCCAGAACTTGGTGACAGCGGTCTTTGTGGCTCCCACTCCTCAGCTGACCTCAGTTGTAGGGTCCTATCACAAATCTCTTCAAGTTCTCGGGAGGAATTGGGTCCATGGGCAGGGCTCTGGAAACTGTTGGGCACATGTGTCCTGAAATTTTATAGTTAACAGATCACGTCCTCTTCCCCAAACCAGTTCGCCATGCTCTAGTCACCTACTGTAGAGAGCCCCCTGGACCTCTTTGGTCTGGAGGAGTTTACATTTGTAGTTCCAGGGGATAGTTATTGGAATTCCTCTAGGTAGTTCCAGTCTACCACTTCCAGTGCAATCTGTGGCGGGAATAAAGAGAGCAATACGCATGTGTGGATATGGTCAGCCACGGGGCTCAAAGTCCAGTCAGAACATGGCTGACCAGAACAGTGGCCTCCACCCAGGGCTGGACCTGCATTTTGTTAATTGGTGAAGAGGGCAGTGGCTTGGGTGTGAGCCCTGAGAGTGTGGAGTGCAGTGCTGTGAACTGGGCCAGGGAGCCGGCGGACAGCTTCTCCACAGCATGCAGAGTGGTACACAGAAAGGGGGATCTGCGTGCACAGCCTGAGGGAGTGGCTTGTGCTTAGCGGTCAGGGCCTCAGCTCTGCCCATGACTGCACATCAGCATGTGGGTTAGACCCAGTGCTGCGCAGTGCTTGAGCCAGTTGAGGGGACATATATAGCAGCCAGCTCTGTACATAGTAATATGTGGAAGAAAGCAGGGCCTGTTTAGCCAGAGTGGGGACAAATAACTCTTCTAAGGAGAGTCCATCTGGTGGTCTTCTGTAACCCACCCCAGTAGTTGTACATGAATTGAGCCATATAAAGCATGACCTCTGCTGCTTAGGTTCATCTGTCTCATAGTATGTGCAGGTGCTTCATTTATTCTTAGTAGCTGTATAGTATCCCCGTGTGTTCATATACATTTTTGCTCGCCTATTCACTTATTAAACATTTGGGTTGGTTCACCTGTTTTGTTAGTTGTGTTGCATGTACCTGCGTGTGTGTTTGAGCACGTTTCTATTTCTTTCAAGTACATGTTTAAGGATGGGATGAGTAGGTCTTGGTGATACTGAGTTTAATGTTTTGAGGAATTGTCCAACTGCTTCTGAAACTGGCTGCATTCTTTACACGTCCAGCAGCAGTGTGTGTGTGTCCCACTTGCTGTACGTGCTCACCAGTGATTCGATTTTTGTTTTAACTCCATTCTAGTGAGTGTGAAATGTTACCTCATCATAGCTTGCTTGGATTTGTGTTTCCTTCCTTGCTGATGTCAGGTCTTTACTGTCAATGGGGCAGGAAGCTATGTCACCCCTTGCACATGGCTCTCTGCCCTCGCAGCACTGCTGGCTGGCAGGTCGCACATGCCCCATTAAATTGTTTTAGTGGCTTTGTCAAAAGTCGGCTGGCTGGAAATGTATGAGAAATGTTTGAGGAATTGCGTTCAGTTCTGCAGGTTAGGCAGGGTGAGTTTGGGATTGAGAAGCAGTAAATTGATCACCAGTTCAGAGCTTATAAGCTTTCTTTTAATTTCATTGATCTAAATCCATACACTTTTGATCATTGTAACTATATAATAAATCTCCAAGTTGGGAAATATAAATCCTCCATCTTTGTTCTTTTTGAAAACTGTCTTAGCTATTTTGTGTTCTTTGTATTTCGGTTTGCATTTTAGGGTCAGCTTGTTAGTTTCTGCCAAAAGCCAGTTGGAATTTATTTTTATGGACTTCCATAGATTAGTGTGACAAGTTTTAACATCATATATTTTTATTCTTTGTTCTTCTAATATTATGTATTGATTTATTTTATGATATGATCCTGCTTTTTCTTCTGGGAATAAATTATACTTGGTGAGGGTGTAAATGGTAGTGGGTTTGTTTTGTTAATATTTGGTTAAGGCACTTTGCATCTTTATTCATAAGGGTTTGTACTTTTCTTAAGGTGTTAAGTTGATCTTTTAAGCATATATCTGCATTCTAAGCTGAGCTTGAAATACTAGAGCTGAGCAGATAATACTAGAGCACATGAAAACTCTGAATGTCGGTGCACCACAGACCACTCTGCCTCTTACCAATTTATTGCCCTTCAGTTCCAGACCCTCCATCTGTTACTTCCCCTTTGACTATAAGCTCACTTCTTGAAACATTTCTCATGTATTGAGCGGATCCTGTTAGACATTCTTGGTGGAGAGCATTGAAGAAACATTTAGGAAGAACTTTGCTGCTGTCTCATTCATCAGTAGTGCAGGTGACTGACATGTATCTGGACGTGCAGATCCTCGCAGCCTCAGAGCCCTGGCCCAGCCTGGTAACTTATCTCTGGCCTTTCTAGCATGAGGGGCCTTCTCTGTCAGCTGGCACCTGACTGCTTTACATTCACCTCCCCTTCATGTGTGTCTCCTGGTGCCATTGGAGGATATCTTTCCACATGTGTCTGCCTGCCTAGCCATTGACTGTCCTGTCTATCATTGCACAGTGCTCTTGGAGGATGCTGTGGTTGGGTAACCATGGGAGTGTCTCCACTATCACCTGGGCCTGCGTGATGCTGTCTTTATTGAAGTCTGCTTGGAAATAGGCTCACTTTCCAAATCAGTCCTTCCCAAGGTGCCCTCTCAACTGTGGGACTTTAGGGAATTGATTCTCTCTATGTCTTCTGGTTATTCTCTTTTTGGTGCTTAATGATTCTTTATAGTAAATGCCCATTGCATAGACCATGGTGAGGCTTCTTGATCATTTTGGTCTGCAGACTGATTCATGTTCTCTTACGGGAAAAGTTACCAGAAGATCACATGCAGTTATACAGTTTCTAGCATGGCTCTTGTGCATTTCAGAATGCTTTAGAAGCTCTTTTCAGAATACTGTATGTAATTTAAACTTATCATGCTATATACAAATTATTTGAATAGAAAACTCAAATGCTTTCACAGCTTTGTGTTTGAACTGTATTTGTGCCATGACGATGTCTATGAATAGATGCTTAGGCATTGCGTTAATCTAATGTGCTGTTTTCCAAGCCAATACTTGTGATTGCTGGCTACATAATCAATGAAACATGTTAGTGTCTATGTGTCTGTCCCAGTTTCTTTCTTTTTTGGGGTACTGGCAATTGAACTCAGGACCTCAGGCTTGCCAGGCAAGCACTTATTCCACTGAGCGCTCTCTTCAGCCCTGCTTTGCTCATACATTTGATTCCCTCTGTGTATTATCTTTATCCATTTTGTGAGTCTATCATTAAATTATGCTCATTCATTGTTGTCTTTTGAATTATAGATGGCTTTTTATTTTGTGTTGCAGTTGGACTAAGTACTACACATGCGAAAGTGTGGGAATAATTATTTCCATTGAAAGTTCTTTCATCATACCTATATTAAATATCTTGCCAGTTTCTTTTACCTTATGGAAGTTCTCAAGCTTAGAGGCTGCCTAATAGAAGAAGACATCACAAGTTTAATAGGTTGTACTGAAAGGAATGAGTGGATATATTCATTTGCTGGGACTGCAAAAATGAAATTATTTTCTCCAGTGGTAATTTTTGCATGGTGATTTTGGCTTAACCACTGAAATTTATTTCTTCACAGTTCTGGTGGTAGGAACACATCAGGGTGTTGTCAGAATTGGTTTCTTTTAAGGGCATCTCTTCTTGGTTTGTATGTTATATTTGTTTCTTCTTTTTCTTTTTTTTTTTTTTTGTGGGACCAGGGTTCAAACTCATGACCTTGCACTTGCCAGGCAAGCGCTTGTGCCACGGAGCTATCTGCCCAGCCCCTTCTTCTTGGTTTGTAAAAGGCTATTTTCTCAGTCTTCTCTGCTTGTGCTTATGTCTTAATAGTATTTATTTTTTATTTTTTATTTTTAAGACAGGATTTCGCCTTGCAGTTCAGGCTAGCTTTGAATTTACTTTGTATTCCAGGCTGACCTCGAACTCAGGGTGAGATCCTCCTGTCTCAGCCTTTTGAGTGCTGGGATTATAGGCATGTGCAGTCCATACCCAGCTCTACTCACTTACTCTCAAAGATGATGATCATGTCAGATTATAGCTCTCTAAAAAACTCCTTTAATCTTCATTACTTCTTTAAAGACTATCTCCAGCTGGGCTGATGGTTTGCTCTGAGAAGCCAAAATAAGAAGATGGCAAGTTTGATCCCAACCTGGGCAACTTTATGATGTGAAGAAACATTATTTGAAAATAAATTTTTTTTTCTTTTTTAATATTATGGCCAGCTAAGCTTGCCCTGGGAGTGGGGGTGGGGCAGCATGTGGTCCCAGGGACTGAACCGCATTCCCTGTGGTTTCCTAAGCTTGCCTAAGCAGGCGCTTTAGGTTGCTGAGCCATCTTGCCAGCCCTGAAAATACAGACATTTTTAAAGGGGTAGGGGTGTAGTTCACGGCAAAGGCCCTGGGCTCAGTCCCCGTTACTGGAAAACAACCCAGCTATCTCCAAATACATTCATGTTGAGGTGTGATACATGAATTTGTGAAACATAATCCAGCCCTTAACAGTGGGCTGTATTCCTAAAAAGTGCAGGTTTGTTTTCTTTCCTGTTGTGATAAGTGATGTGATACTGGAACATAGCCTTTGCACATGTTCATGTGGAAAGTGTCATGGTGTTAGATTATAGCTTGTACATAAAAGTACACAGATTGGTGTTCTAAGTTTCATCCCACCATTTAGATGTCTGCTTGTGGACTGTGAGCTATTTTCTCCAAGCTCTATAACCCTAGGACAGTGATTCTCAACCTTTCTAATGCCGTGATCCCGCAATACAGTTCCTTATGTTGCGGTGACCCCAAACCAAAAAATAATTTTGGTGGCTACTTCAAATTACTAATTCCAATAAATAACATTTCACCATGGCATAGCATGGGCTTAAATATATATTTTCTGATGGCTTTAGGCGACTTCTGTGTTTTGGTCATTCGATGCACATCGGGGTCGCGACCCACAGGTTGAGAACTGCTGCGATACATGTAATTTCTGTAGAGATTTATGTGGCATATTGTGATTCTGATGTGATGCTTAAATATTGATGCCACATTCTCGTTTTGCTTACTACACAGCATTTTTCAGAGCTATTTTTGTTCAGAGACAGGTCTTTTTCCTTACCTTTTCCTTTTACATTTGAAATTCAGTTTCTAGGAAAATGAAATTTTAATTTAAGACAGATTTCCCAGAAGTTTATTGCTAGTGAGATTTTACCTTTATAAATATGCACATTGGTAGTTTTATGATTCAGACTTGTTACAAAGAACTCAATTTCCCCCATTGAATAGTTTAGAATAATGTATTTACTTGTCAGCCCAGAGTATATGAAGAAACTTAATAGCCACTACATTTGTATGAATTATAATTTTTTTCTGTTGTACCAGTTATAATTTTGAGAATATGTGGGCCATAGACCAGTAGGTTAGAAACTGTATTGTCTGGAATATTATATCATATGCTCTGTTGTTTTGTTTTTTATCCGCTAGTATTGGACCTTTGTGTAATAAGAATAGGTGGGCTTACTTATACATGCTAGGGCAACTATACTTTGCTTCCCCCTGGCCAGAAGACAGCGATAAGAAAGAGAGCAGGCCCGCACAGTCCTTTGAAGGGTGGACCTGTGCACCTCCTGCCAGGTCTGCCTCCCAGCGAAGGCAGTCTGCAGACCAAGTCTGAGCGGTGGCCTTTGGGACGCCTTCCTGGTCTGCATCAGGGCTCCCCGGGTTCCTTGTGGGTTAGAAAGGCAGTGTGCATGCAGTGGGCTGGAGTTCAGGCAGCTAAACTAACTCTGTTGGTTTCGTCACATAATTTTTGTGTGACTTTTGGTGATTTTTTTTTTTTTTTTGTGGGACCAGGGTTCGAACTCACGACCTTACACTTGCCCAGCAGGCACTTGTGCCTCGGAGCTATCTCCCCAGCCCCGATTTTGTAATACCAGAAAATAACATTTATTGAGAATGCCGCAGCATATGCTACCCATTATGTAATAATTATCCTGTCACTGTTTCATCACTAAAAAAATTAATAATTTTAGAATAAAGTTACATATTTTTTCAAACACTGTTTTTCTTAACATCTTTCCATGCAAATAAGGTAGAAGGTAGCTTTTCTGATATTTAGGGGGACATACCTATCAAATATATATATATATATTTTACCATCACAGATTGCATGTAAGATCTTATGGAGTTTTTCCTATTTAATAATATACCACGTCCATACTTGCACTTATATTTCATTTACTTTAGTAGATCATAATAGTTCAGTATAAATGGATGCTGAAATATTTTCAGAATTATTTTCATTAAAACAATGTAGCAGTCGGTTGGGCGTGATGGCTCACGCCTGTAATCCCAGCACTCCGGAGGCTGAGGCAGGAGGATTGGTGCGAGTTCAAGACCAGCCTGGGCTACAAAAGTGAGCTCAAGGACAGCCTCAACTGCATAATGAGACCCTGTCTCAAAAAGACAAAAAAACAAAACAAAACAAAAAACAATGTAGCAGTTAGTAAGCATTCTTAGGTATATGTAAGATTTCTACAGACTAGATTTTAGCACATGAAACTGAATTGAACATTGAACGTTGGTAGGTGCTTCCAAATTGTCTCTATAGTTACTGAATATCTTTTTGTATTTTTATCAAATCTAATCAATCAGAAATACATCTCATTTATTATTATAATTTTCTGCTTTTATTCTTTAATCCCTCTTCTGTTGGAGGATTTTTTGGTCAAAATAAACTATTTAAAGAGAATTGAGCTGGGTGTGGTGGCACACGCCTGTAATCCCCGCACTTGGGAGACTGAGGCAGGAGGATCAGTGCGAGTTCAGAGACCAGCCTGGGCTACAAAAGTGAGCTCAAGGCCAGCCTGAACTGCACAATGAGACCCTGTCTCAAAAAGACAACAAAAATAAAGAAAATTGATGTTATTTACTGTATTGTTTTTCCATAGCATTTATTTCCATATTTTATTTAGCATTTTTGTATTGCTGTGTACCACCTTAGTAAATTCTTCACCAGTATTAATCCTAACATCCATCTATGGACTCAATGTTATTGCTACTTCATCTTATAGATGGGCTTGCCAGGTAGCTCAGTTAATTAAGGCACATGATTCAACAAAGTCACTGAGGTGCTGGGGACCATGGTTTGTTCCCCACCCCGACATGGAGCATGAGACCTGCCCTTAAGGCAGCCTGAGCCAGCAAAAAAAAAAAAAAAAAAAAAAAAAAAAAAAATATCCTTCATTTTATAGATGTGCTCATTGAGGCATAATTAGTTCAAATACTTTGAGCAAAATCTTCTGAGCAGTAAATGGTAACCACAGGATTTGAAAGTAGGCAGTCTGGCACCAGCATCAGCTTGAACTGTTACATACTGTTTTCTTTCCCCATGTGCAGACTTAACCCCAGGGCCTTACACATGCACAGCAGACACTGGATGCTAACCTCCATTCTCGGGCTGTGGTGTGTCTTTTTGGCAAGTGTGTGTGTTTTTTTTTTTTTTTTTTTTTTTTTTTTTTTCTTTTTGAGACAGGGTCTCACTATGCAGTTCAGGCTGGCCTTGAGCTCACTTATGTAGCCCAGGCTGGTCTCGAACTCACAGCGATCCTCCTGCCCCAGCCTCCCGAGTGCTGGGATTACAGGCGTGCGCCACCACGCCCGGCACAAGTGTGTTTTTATGCTGTAAAGGTCATCAGTGTAATCTGTTGAATTTGTACTTAGTACCTTATTTTTTGTTTTCATGGTTTACAGTATTTTTCAATTATTTTTTGCAGTGGTTCCTAATATATAAAAATGAAATAGGTATTTGCATATTTCTAAACTTACATCCAGTTGTTTGTATCTAAGAGACTTTGGTTCTTTCCTTATAGACCGATTTATCATCAATTTTTTTGAGACAGGGTCTTGCTGTATAGCCCAGGCTGGCCTTGAACTCATGCTGTTCCTCCTGCCTCGGCCTGGTGACTGCTGGGATTGCAGCATGTGCATCTATGCCCAGCAGTTGTGTCCTTTGTGATCCTAAAATTTTTGTGGCTGTTTTGTGCCCATATTCTTTTGTTAAGGACCTCTAATTCAGTACTAAGCAGGAGCATTGATGGTGTCATTAAACTCAGTTCCTATAATTTTTTTAAAAATTTCTGTATTAAATATGACTAGGTTTGTAGTAGGCATTTTCTCTTAGGTTAGGAAATTGTCCTGTATGAGTCAAGGTTCTGTCAAACATATTGCCCTCTGGGAATTTAATAGAGATAGTTTATAAAGTATGGTTAGGACTTGAGATATTTGGCATTTTGGCTAACAGTCTTGGAGGGTGACCAGTAGGCCCCATTCACTTAGGCCTGTGTGATGAGGCAGCACCTCACCGTGGATGTGTGTGATGAAGGGCGCAGAGGAGGAAAGGCAAGGGTAGCTCCCATAAAGCACCTCAGGAGACTCGAGGGCTGAGACCTCACACCCAGCTCTTACCCTTCTTGTACTGCTGAGCTGCATGCCAAGCATTTAGCATGTGGTGCTTTGGATTTAAACTGTAGCTTTCTACCCTTAGCTCCCAAAGTGTGTGTCCATCTTAAGAGTGTAAAACTCATTTAGTCCATCTCTTAAGAATCCTCAGCGTCATCAACTGTTTCATCACTAAACAGTTCAAGTCTCCTCTGAGATGCACAAGAAACTATTAACTGTGAGACACTGTAAAAATAAAAATTACTTCTAAGATACAGTGGCAGAACATAAATATTCATATTCCAGAAGAGATGAAAGGGAAAATGGACAGGAGGCTGAGACTAAAGAAGACTGAGACTTGTCCAGGAATGCACTGTGGCGGGAGAGGGGCACCCAATTTGGCTGAAAATGGCCCTTCATACCTGTGCTACAGCCTGAGTGCTTTGCTGCCTTGAAATCTCCCCTGCCAGATAAGTGGGTCCATCACATTAAGGTTAATCTAGCAGAGTCTAAAGGCATAAATGTAATGGAGTCTTTTTTTTTTTGTAACAAGGCTAGCTTCTAGTCCAGTTTGCAAGGGAGCCTTCCTTATGGTCTAACCTCATCCCCATAGCCTTTCCTAGAAGCATTTTCGGTTTTGTTTTGTCTTGTTGTAGTTGGCTTCTTCAACAAAGGTGCTTCCATGTTGATTCATTTATAATCACAGCAACACCCCATTTCTCATTAACAAGTTTCTGTGTTAGTCAGTTTTCTATTACTGTCACAAAGTACAGGAGATAATCAGTTTAAAGGGGAGAGGTTCCTTTTGGCACATAGTTTGAGGGTTCAGCCTTGGTCAGTTGACTGTTAGTTTTGGGGTTGTGATGCCACAGCATGTCACAGCAGGTGTATATGGCAGAGGGGATTTGTTCACCTTATGACCAGGTATAGCAAACGAGAGAAGGAGACTGGCTTGCCATACTCCCCTTCAAAGATGTCCCCGCAATCCAAGACCTCTTGCTCAGTCCCACCTAAGGTCCTCCCACCTCCCAGCAGCGCCAACCTAGAGGCCATGTTTTTAGTACCTAGCTTGGAAATGCCCTGGAAATCTAAACTGTGACACCATCCCTAGGCCTGTAGGGGCGAGGAGTGCAGCTAGCACAGCCCCTGGGGAAGGCAGAGTGAGGACCAGACGACACCTGTCTGGAGGGCGCTGGAGAGGCTGATGGCTCACCTCAGCCTCTCCTGCTCTTTGTTCCTTCCTTCTCTTTGTTCCCTGCTGCTGCCTCCTGCTGCC
>PVJA010014416.1:18894-47466 GCA_004027025.1 Myocastor coypus | reverse complement strand
GAGGAGAGGAGAGGAGAGGAGAGGAGAGAGGAGAGGAGAGGAGAGAGGAGAGGAAAGGAGAGAAAAGCAAGGTACCTATGAATGAATGAGTGACATATAAACAGTAGACACTTCCCATTTGATGGCTCACAAAGGCAGTGTGTAATGCAGTAGAAGTAGTATCTTGAAATCTCCAGTTTGAGGTTCAGGTTCTATTTTTGCAACAACTAGCTGTATGCAACTAGGCATCGAATTACAGCTACTCTAAACTTCCTTTTCTTTGTCAGTAAACAGCTACCATACATTGTCTCCCGTTCTCTTTGTTCCATTCTTCCTCTACTTTTCAGCCTTTCATTCTCATATCCTATTTCTAGTTTTAGCAAAAACCATAAATATCAGATCTAACAAGTTTTGTAAGGGGCAGGGCGGATAGAATTCTGGACGCTGACCCACTGAAGTTACACAGAAACCAGTATTATGAGAAGCAAAACCTATGAGTAAGCAGCAGAAACCTATCTAGAGAAAGGATGGGGGAAGGGCAAAAAGGAGTGCATAGCTTACACTTGCTAGTTCCTAATTCCAGTCTGAATAAGGTATGGCTCTGATTTCTTGCCATGAGTGCCTTGTGACACTGCCTGCAGTACTGTTACACTATCCACCTTCTTTTTACTTTTATCTGTTTTAAGTGAGTTTTATTTCTTTGGCATTTGCATTTGTTAGTTAAACCTCTCAGAAAACAGTGTGAATAAACTCTATGATTGCAAAATTACACAAAATTAAGATTAAGCTCTTAATCATGTAATATTAACATAATTCACCAAAATAATGCCCATACATTTAAAAAAATCAAGATTTAAAATAATATGCTATGCTCTGGTAAGACGTCAACTGGGGAAGGGAATAAACACAATTATCTTATTTTGATTGGCAAAAAGAAACTGAACAATTTTCTCAACAGTATCCAGTGATAGCTTAGAATCTTTGGAATCTGGTGTCTACAAGCATAATTTCACATACTTTAAATTCTTAACAGCAACCACAAAAAAATTAAAAAGAGACCGGCAGATTTTTCAGCATATGATCACAGCAGATTTGGGACCAGGAGAGAACTACTGCAGCGACTCATAAGTGTTTTTAATCCCAGTATTGCAGAACAGCTCATACATAGGCCAACTTTCAGTCAAAATAACATGTTCCTGGACTCCATGGACATATTTGCAGCACACCAAGTTTTGCAATCAGTTTTCAAATGAACTCCTTTTTTAATGGCAGTAGATATGCCGTTGCTCTTCAAAGTATGGTTTCATAAAATTAGGTGGGTAACAGAATATTTAAATACAGAGCAAAAGTATAGAAAATTAAAATACACTGTATTAACTTTAAATAAATTCTAAACAACTTAAAGTACGACGATTCTACTTTAGCTGCTGGTTCTCTTTTTTTTTGTCCATTACCACATAGGACTCAGAGGGTGGCTATACTGTGGCAAGCTGTCACTTCTGGCTAGCAATGGGGGGATGTACAGTGAGTCCCACAGCACAGATGCTTCCGGCTCAGGCCACATGCAGACCACACCATGGCGAGGCTTGCTCAAGGACGTTACTCCTACCAGACAGCAATCCACCAGCAGTCTGTCCATAGCTGTGGCTATGATCCTGCGGGTTGCCCTTTTGGCCCAGTGTCTATGCTATAATTTCACTTTACCCCAATTTCACCCAAATGTTAATATGAAGGCAAAGGGAAATGCATATGAAAATTCAGGGAGTAGGTAGGAATGTGCTCAACTTTTGTCAAGGTATAATTCAGAAACACATGGAAAAACAGATTAGAAGTACTGTCCAAATATTGCTGGTTTTTCTAGTTTTGTACAACTTTTGATTTGCATCTGGCACTCACTAATTCAAAAGTTCTCCCTTTTTAGATAAACCAATTTTAGGGTAAATGCCACATACTAGACAATAAAATAATTAGGCCTTGATTATGTTACTGTCAAATACTTTTCTACTGTAAGCAAGCTCATGAAATTAAGGCAGAATACCAAAAGATATTTTAAAGGTAATTTAACCCAACAATTTCATTTGCAGTATATGACACTTTTAGCTTTTAATATGACCTCCATAAGCCTTTTCCCAGAGTTGAGGAAAAATTATTCTGTACTTTATCACTCAAGACTTTTGTGGGATAAAAATATCTATTAGCATTAAGTGTAGGCTGACTTTCTCAGAGGAAAACAGGTAAAGGTTCTGTATCCATCTTTTGGAATATCATTTCCTTAAAATTAGTGGTTTAAGCAGTGACCCTGAAATCTTACCTATATGCATGTATTTAAAAGGTAGGAGGGAGGGGCACAGGGACTGTACCACAAATATTACATTCTATACACTGACATATGTTGCATTTAGAGCTTTAAAAACATCCTGATAGAAATAGTTTTGAGTTTGATCTTATTATTCCTGCTTTTAGACAAAGTCTCACTATGTATGTAGCCCAGGGTGTCTTCCAACTATCAGCAATTCTCTTGCCCCAGGCTCCCCCAGGCTGGGATTACAGGCTGGAACCACCATTCTTGGCTGTGGTACACAAACAAGACCGATGAAACTACACAGTACAGAGGACCCTCTGTACCCACAACAGACAGTGAGTGGACGAAGGCAGAGGAGCCACAAATAGCCATGGAAAAAACTTCTAAGACACTACAAAAGGAAAAGAAAAGCTACTTTCTATGAGGCAGTTTTTAGGATATAAGCTCTATGGTAAACAATTCCACTTAACCTTAAAAAAAAAACACAAATAAGTTACACTTACTTTCTAGATGAGAATAAAAATTTTTTTTTTTGTTTAAAGTGAGGCTTTGCCATTATCATATAGTTAGTAAATGGCAACGTTACAATTGAAACCAAATCTGCCAGAACTGACATAAAAATTCACGATCTTAGTTATCATCTACCTAACTTCACTTTCTTAGACAAAATACTCATTAGGCCTCATTAACTGCTGTTGATATTCATAATAACCAGGCTGCCGTTAAAATAGAGACGATTTTGTTATATTCCTGCTAACTGTACTTTTGCAATCCCTTTTCTTTTTGTCTGATCCTGTTATATGTATCTGGTATGATTACAACTGAAAAGCTATTTTTTCTAGTTGAGGCGCTGATAGTCTACTGTTTCCTAACACTGCTCCTGCTTTTTGGTTATGCTGTCCCTCCAGTTTAATATCTTCAGCAACCCCCAATCTTTTGGAAATCATGCAAATTTTATGTCCTTCACACCATTTCTTTAAATGGTTTCAGTGTCTACTGACTTCTACTAAATTTGCATTCCTAAATGGCTTGAGGCAGAGTATCACCATACAATGCAGGCTGGCCTTGAACTCTCTGCAATCCTCCAGCCTAAGCCTTCCAAGCACTAAGTCTTTACCGTTTTTTTTTTTTGCTTCATTCAAAAAAGTATAGAATTTCAGTTATAGCTAATCAATCAACCAATTAATTTTTCACCTTGGCTAATAGGGCTAAATTTTACCTCACTTGTATTATCTCACCCACGTTTTAAAGTAATTCAAGGGCTGGCCCAATTGCTCAGTGAACTAAAACTAAAGCAGGTAAAGATATCAAGGTTGGATCCCTGGTGTGCCTGTGCTGGCCCCCTGGGGTCCCACTGAAAAGATAAATGACACTAGGTGCTTGGGCACACACCTGTAACCCCAGTGCTTGGGAGGCAGAAAACAGGAAGGTCACTACCAGTCTGTTCTGTAGAATGAGAGGAAGGAAATAAAAAATAAATAAATAAATTCCAAGTTCCTTAGAACAGCGATAGAAATTTAAGAGGAAAAAGGAGAGTGAAGAAGAGGGAGAGGGAGAAGGAAAGAGAGGTAAAGGGAGAGAAGGAAGAGAAGAGAAAACCCTCCCAAAACATTTCATTCTACTTAAACTCATCCTCTGCAACTATTTTTGGCTATGATCAACAATTACCTTAAGGATATTGTGGAACTATATAAATGGCTATGACCAATCATGGAAAACTTACAGATAAATATGAATTGAAACAATGCTAAGTAAGAGCTATTGCTCAGAGCACTTGTCTAGCCTGTACCCCACATTGAAAAAATCTATCAGTGAGAAACTACAGACATTACAGCTGAACAGACTCAACATATTTGCAATACAACATGAGATTATGCTTTGTTCAGTTCATTAAGCCACCTTCAATGTAAATGTTAAGGAAATATTTTTACTCTGCTATTAATCTTCCCTTTAACTTACAATCTGCAGCACAAGAGCACAGTGTCTAGCATTCAGTAAGGCAGTTCAGTGTGTACACTCTCATTGGGATACAACTGGATGTGACTTCTATCTCTAAACTTACCACCTTGCCAGGCATGGTGGTACACATCTATGATCCCAGCACTGGAAATGCGGAGGCTGGAGAATTACCATGCATTTGAGGCCATCCTGAACTACAGAGTGAAACTGTGTCAAAGCAAACAAAACAACCTTTAAACTGGTGGATCACTTCTCTATTTTTAACATGATTCTATTTTCTTCCAAGAAAAAAACATTTCATTACGATCTCAAATTTTAATATAAAAGACACAAACAGGGTATAATTTTGGATAAGCAGTTTGTGTTCCTTATATTACTTATTATACTTAAAAAGCAAAGATGAAGGGTTGGAGAGAGAGCTCAGTAGAGTAAGTGCTTGCCTGGCACACACAAGGAGATAAGTTCAATCCCCAGTCCCACAGGGGGAGAAAAAAAAGCAAAGGTGAGTGTGATCCCTAGAAAAGATTGGACTGACAAACTAAACCAAACAAGATTAACTGGTAGCCATACCCAATTTTCAGGTAAAAAAATCTCCACAAGACATCCAACTTAAAAACACAAGCATGGGCATGGACAGTCGCCAAATACAAACGAAGCTCATTACAAAATTATACCAAAAGCTGAACGAACGTTCTATCAACTGTGGCACATACAGTAGTCTAAAGATACTCAGAAAGCTGCAGTAAGAAATTCTTCAGCCTGGAATGTCTGGGTGTACAAGCTGACCCAGGTAAAGGAAACCCTCCTCTCCAGAAAACAAAACAAAAGAAAACTCACGCACCAATCAAAATGGAATGAAAAGTCTCTGAACTTTTACAATCATATTTCAAAGCAAAGCAACAATACCATTATACTAATAAACAAACTATAAAAAGGATCTTTAAGAAGCAATGCGTTTTTCCCTGCTTCCCTGCCAGCTGAAAGAAGTTTGCAGAGTTCCCTCCTACTTCCTCTCCCTCTACCCTCCCTTCTACTTCAAAGAAAGTTAACTGCAAGTAGGGATGATTTAAAGGAAGCAGAAACCAAAACACGTGACATGTTTCAGTGACCTAATTACTACATAGTCATTAGCCTGTAAGGTGTTCAATTTCTTTCCCCCAGCCACCTTTTCTTCTATAATTCTGAACACTATAACCTACTGTGGTTATACCAAGAAAGCCCAAGTAGTTGTCCAACTGATTACATCAAATAATTGAACACATGTTATGTAATATTCAGAACACTAAAACCATTCAGCTAGAAAGGAGCTAGATTCAAATGAATCACCTGAAAGGATTTGTTTTATTAATCCTGAGTCATCTGTTTCCTAACAGTTTATCTAGTGTTATTATTCTGATTTAATTTTTAAAATGGAGCAGTGTTACTAGAAAAGAAGCAAGAGGCAATATACTGCTACAGAATAAAATGTTGAAACTTCAAGGAAAAACATAGTACACTGAAATTCTCATTGCCCAAACACTTAACAGCTAAGTATTACATAGGGGAATCCAAAAAATGAAATGTATACACTCATGATTCTATGATTAAAACGACCAAAAAAAACAAAACAAAACAAAAAACCCACCAGGACCTCCTGCCCGCTTAGGCAAGCAGTCTCCTGCCAAGATAGATGTTCATTCTTTTTTGTCTCTCTTAGCCCTTCTTTCTGTTTTGGTTTTCTGAAACAAGATCTCAGTACCTAGTCCAGACTTACCTTGAACTCCCTACTGCAATCTGTGCTGGCCTCCAGCTCAGGAGCCTCCTGCCTCAGTGGAAGCTCCCCTCAGGACTACTGGGCCACATCCAGTCATCTGGGTGTGCATGTCATTGGGAACTCTTAACTGAATTGTATTCCAACTCTTTTTCGTTTTCTTTTTTTTTAAATTTTACTTATTTGTTTATTTATTTGTTTTCTTGTTTCAGAACCTTCATTTGTTTATTCACTCATTTTTATGGCTGGCTCAGCCCACCCCAAGGGCAGGGCTGCCACAGCATGTGGTGCTGGGGATCGAACTGCGGTCCCTGAAGCCAAAGCCGCCCAAGCTTGCCCAAGCAGGGGCTTTAGACCACTGAGCCATCCTAACCAGCCCCTCTTTTTTGTTTTCAAACAAGGTCTAACTAAACCGTTCAGGCTGGTCATTTTTAAAGAAACTGTGCACATTACATCTAAGAAGTTTATGAAGGATAGATAACACCCTCATTCAAAAGCACTTCCCTAATGAAATTTAAAGAAATGAGAAAAAAATAAAAGTGATAATTTTAAAAGCTTGTTCAGTATCCTCAAAAACCTCTGATCTACGCAGGGCTGCCTTCTAACACTGAGGCACATCATGGGAGTATTTACCAAATCTATGCCAGTAAAAGCTTCTGTGTAATATGCCAAGAAATTGACTGTAGTATATATATAGCTTAGGCAACTAAACACAAAAGGAAGCAAAGAAGTAAAATCAATCTAACTGCATAAACTGTAAGCTTCCTTTTCTTACGATTATCTACATTTTGTAAATTAATTCAAGTGATTTGGAAACCTAGACTGAGCCACTATGTCTCTATAGTCAATTTCTATTTAAATTCAAATAAGCAGCTATAATTTTTTGGTTTGTTTTCTTATGCAGTACAACAAATGTTTTCATATTTCTGAATTGACATTTTAAAAATCCCTAATATAAAAATAAAAGTGCATTGTAGAAAGTTTCTCTTATAAGCCATTATTAGTTGGTCAGGACGTGGTGGCTCAAGCCTGTAACTCCAGCACCTGGGAGGCCGAGGCAGGAGGGTCACTGGGAGTTCATGGCCAGCCTGCACCGTCTTAAAAATGTAAAAAACAAACAAACAATATTAGTTTTAAAATTGACAAGAAAATATAAGAATCAAAGGTCCTTTAATTCTTTCTAAGTTCATCTTAGGAAGCACAAATGACTACAATGTCAAGAGAAGGGCACTTGCAAAGCACACAGAGGGCCCTGGATTCTATGCTTGGCACTAAAACACAAAAAAACAAACAAACGAATTAAGTGAACCACTTCACCACTGCAAAGTATCAATATCCTTCTAGGCTACAAGTCAGTTTCTATACATCTACAAAGAAAGTAGTCTAAATAACTTATGAACAACCATACAATTCATCAATCAATGAAAGATGTGCCTATTTTTAATTAAGAGAAAAAAAGATCAGAAGCTAAAACTTAAAATATTGAGGAAAAAAACCTGTGTTAGTAGATTCTTTCAATTACTACAATTTTAATAAACATGTAGTTTTAGGCCACCTGGCAAGGGTTTTATTTTTAAAGTAATACATAACTATTTCACTTCTCTATATCAAATCTAAGTTGAAACTTACAAAATGCTAACATGTAACTAAAGAATTAAAGACAGTAAGAGTTGGAAGGTTCCTTTGATTTCACACAGACTTATCCATTCTCGCTCTAAATAATTTTTAGATATGAAACACAGCATGTCAATCATAACCAAAATCACACAAAAACAAAATCCGAAGGGAAAAGCCCCCAAATTTCCACTACTATTTAATTTTATGATGAACTTTTGCTTGTAAACATAAAAAGCAAAGGACAAAAGCTAACAGTATTTAAAACATAAAAGCCAAAATAAGGAAAAATAATTTTAAAAGACAAAAGCAAAACTCTAGACTTCAAATTAAGAAATAACATTTTAAAGCAAACAATCATTTTGGCAAACGTAATAGTACTTTAATCCCCTTCCCTAAGTATTACACCTCCAGAACAAATCAGTGCTTATTAACTGATGCTCTTATTCTTTCCATGGAAACAAATATAAACAGTAAAGAGTCTGAAATGAAGTGAGTATTAATTAATACCTTTTAGGGAGAAAAAAAAAGGTTTGTTCTCTCATATTTCAATGCAAGGCATTAAACATGTAAGTAAAAAGGTGTGTGTAAATATATATTTAGTTCAATCTAATGTCCAAACATAACAAAGAAAACATACTTGTGTGTTTTATTTATACCTTAAAAAATTTAAAGCTTAACCATGCCCAGTGTAGTGGTCTATAATTTGTGCTACTCTGGAGGATGAAGCAGGATGATCACAAGCTGGAAGGTCAGGCTGGACCAGCTGGCAGAATCTTGTCTTGAAGTGAAGTAAAAAGGACTAGAGGTTAACAATCCAGTGGTACAACACCTGCCTTAGGTACAAGGGGCTTTGGTTAAGCCCTAAGGCCACTAGCTAAATCTAATAGCATACTAAAAGGATTTTCCAATTGAGTATGTTCACATTTCAGCTGTCAAATTATTCAGTTAACCATGGTCTAAAGGTAAACTTCTTATTAAAAAAATGAATTGGGCAGTGGCACACATCTGTGATCTCAACAGTCTGAGAGGTGGGATTCAGAATTCCCATGCCACCTGAAAGTACTTAGCTAGTTCTAGGAAAGCCTGGATTACAGTAAAACCCTGCATCAGTCTTAACCCTTATAATTTTTTGTTTTCTTAAAAGAATGACTTAAATACAAAATGCAATTAGAAGAGTTAAAAAAAAAAATGTTTATTGACAGTGTTAATTGTTTGATCAGTCTTACATACCTATCTCTGTTGATCTATACTGATGTGTTGATGAAAATATGTAATGCAACCATTGTTAAATTTTTCTTCTGAAATTCTGTACTATATGTACTCTTGTCACTGTTTTTTGTTTTTTTTTCTATTTTTGTTTCTGCTATTTTTACTCTTAAAAACATAATAAATTCAAAGGGGGGAAAAAAAAACCCTGCATCAAAGAAGTAAAACACATTAATCAGCCTAATTTTTAAATTTTAGAGTCAGAGACAAGTGTAATTTATACTAACATCTAGCCAGTTTTTCTAACAATGCTACTCCAAACGTTTGAGTTTATTCTGGGTACATTTTGCTTGGCACTACTAGAGAGCAAGCCAGGGGCCTCTGCACAGAGCTACACTCTTTCTTTTTTTGTTTGTTCTGAAACAGTCTCACTAGTTCCCTATATTGTCCAGACTAGGCTTGAATTTTTGATGTCCCTGCCTCAGCCTCCCAAAGTGCTGGAATTACAGGCATGGATCACCTATTTTGTTCACAACTACATTCCTACCTATAGCCAGAAGGCTGCATAGTTCACAGTACATTTTTAGTACAGATTTGTTTTGTGTGTGTGTGTGTGTGTGTGTGTGTGTGTGTGTGTGTGTGTGTGTGTGTTTTGTTTTGTTTTTTGAGCCAGGGAGATCTCTCTATGTAATTCGGGCTGGCCCTGAACTTTTAGAGATACTGCTGCCTCAGCTGGGCTTACAGGTGTATGTCACCATACCCAAATCAGTATTTGTTGGCTGAATAAATGAAAACTGGGCTTCCCACACAATCATTGTGATAAAACAGTATTTAAAAAGAACATTTGAAAGTTTAACAAAGTCAGTTTTATTTTATTTATTTTTTGCTGGACCAGGGTTTGAACTCACAACCTTGCACTTGCCAGGCAGGCACTTGTGCCATGGAGCTATCTCCTGGGACCCAACACAGCCAGTTTTAAAAAGTAACCTAAAAATTTCTTACCTGGTAGGGCTGAAAGGCACTATCTTCAGTTAAAAAATCCAGTTGTTTATCTATAAGGAATTCTACTGCAGTGATTGAACTGGGTATACGTTTTCCAACCAGTGGTTTGAAGGTCTGTCAAGAGAAGAAAACAATTTCGGATGGCTCATTTTCTGAACTGTATCCTTCAAATATGGTGTAAAGGGTCCACAGTGTAGCAATACAATGCATCAGTGTCATCACTACACTGGCATGATCAAAAGTAGTGCTTTTATCCACACAATATTTTGTGCTTACTAAAAAGAAATAACTATAATATGGAATATGAAAAACTGCAGTATGTAAAGCCTTTTTTTCTTCTTAAAAATAATCATGCATGTACATAAAATTTTCTGCTTAACATTTAAAAAAGAAACTCCTGCATGCAAGGGACCTTCCTCCCTTTCATTCATTCTGAGGTGCTAAGGACTAAACTCTGGGCCTTTGCACCTGAGCTCCATCTCCAGTATATATTTTTTATTTTCATATTTTTGGATAGGCTCTCACTGTATTAATAAGCTGTCCAGGCTGGGCTGAAACTCGCTATACTCCAGCTTTAGCTTTCCAGGGTGTGGCATCACAGGCATGAGCCAGCAGAGCATGCTGCCACCCACCCCCCCAAAAAAAACTGTTAGTATTTCTGTTTATAGGAGGGAGGGAGACAAGGGGTTGGGGAGATTATGATTTTAATTTTTTTTTTCTAGGTCATTCGAATTAAGTGGGATTTTTAAATGACCAGGAAGCATCTGGTCTTTTAACCCCACCCCCTTTATAATCTCCATCCTTGGCCCTGCCCCTCCCCCAGCACAAATAAAAACCCAGCTGTTTCAATGAGATCAGCCAGGAGGAAATCAGTGACAAACAGCACATAAAGTTTATGTTGCAGTCAACTTTCCCTCCAGTACTTTCTAAAAAAGTGAATCCAAGGTCCTGAGGTTCTTTTAAAGACTAACCCTTTATATGAAGGATATTATGTGTATGCTGGGACAGGCACAAAAAGTGGCAGAGGAAAGAAGGAATTTAGAATACCATATATTTTAAAGTTAGTAACATTTTTGTAGCAAGTGAAGTTGTACACATGGCACTGTTCTAAGACCTTCAAAATTAAAGCAAATTCCTCCATCTCACAAAAACAGAGGCTTAACTATAAAAGAACCAAAGTTAGGAAAACAACCAACTCAGCGTTTAGATTACCTGTATGACAAAATATTCCTCACTATAAGGCAAATTAAGTGACCACTACAAAATAAAGCTTAAGATATAGCGAAAATCCCAAGGATCCAAAGCTACAGTTTGCTCTTGTATTATTTTTTTTTAAAGAAATGTAGTATCCTGTCAATTTGAAGTAATAAATAATGCCTGAGGAAACCTTCAAGATCTCTCCCAACTTCCTCTACCCGGGTTTGAACTTATGACCTTACACTTGCCAGGCAGGCACTCATGCCACAGAGCTATCTCCCCAGCCCAAGGTCTTAATGTTTCTGCATTTAAGAAATTTCTGAAAGTTCAAGTTGATTCACTACAGTCTGTAACTGATCAGTACAAACACATGAGAATAAACAGGTATTTTAAACATGTCTTCTTTCTACACTGCCTACACAGTGAGCTTGTAAGTAAACATTGTCATTTCAACTGGAATAAATGAAAACAATTTTGAGGCTGACCATACAGTCTAGATATGGATGGATCATGTGTTTAGCACGAGCAAAAGCTCTGGGATTTGATCCCAGAGCCATCCTATCCTCCCCTTCATTATTTATGATTAGAAGATCTAACTACAGTAACATCCTTCCCACGCCCCAGGCTAACCTGTAGTACGTATTTATTGAGTACTTTATTTAGAGGAAAAATACATTCTCAAATTAGAAAATCTCCGAATTAGTTACCTTCTGATACTGTTATCCTTTAACATTTTCCATTTGCTAAGACTAAAATCCTATTATTAAGAAGTGAGAAAGTTAAGAAATTCAAGAACACTTTATTCAGATCTAAAAAGGCCCATCATTATATGAACAAATGACATGAAATATGTAATACGGATTAATTTGGCTGATCTCTACTGCGAAAAAGATAGTTTTTATTATTATTATTATTACTATGTCTGTCTTTACTAAACTAGAAAACACTGGCATACACTCAAGAGGACTTTAAATCTTTGAACATTATCAAATGTTCGAATTCTTTTCAAATATGCCAGGTCAAGAAGGTTAACAAAAATGGTCCACAAAAGGTATTACCTAAAGGGCTAACAATTCAATTAAGCCGGATTTGACAAACAAGTAAACTTAAGTGTTAAGTGCTCCTTTCTTAGGCAAATAGTGTAGGTGGTTTGCATTTCCTATGAAATACTCATTTTATAATATGAAAAACATTCTTCTGAAGAGAACATCTTAGGACTTTCTTTTCAAGGTAGGTCAGTTTTAGGAGTAAATTTTAACAAGCTAACTTAAAATTTGCACTGTCAGCTAATCAGGAAAAAGATTTACTGCCTAGGTTAAAAGTAATCTGGAAGTTTTAAGGTATTTAACTGAAAGCCATTGGCCAAATGTGGCTACCAGGAATTAAAAACAAAAAACAAACAAACAAACAAACAAAAAACAGCTTACAAATGATAAATTTGAGTTCTCTTAAGAATAATGTTCTATTGCTGATACGTGAGTACTTATGACCACCTGCAATTATACTATGCTTCTTAAAAAGTAGATCAAGTCCCAAGCTGCAAATGCTACAATATTCATTTCAACCACAAATGTTATCAAGTACTAATACTTTTTATAGTACTCGTTAAGGAATTTTGGTATGTATTAAGTGAAAAAATGTGAACATGTGTGGAGTCTATTTTATGGAAAGATTAAAGACCAAGAACAAGTGAAATAATGTACTTAAAATATACCCTGCTTTCTTAAAGTCGTAAATCAACAATATAACTATTGTTAACTTTTGTACAAAGTTTAACATATTTCAGCGATACATTATTTACTTAAAAATATACTGTACATATTTTAAGTGAAAGCAAATGAACCCTATAGCTTTTATACTGAATCTTTAGTAAATATTTCAAACATCTAGGTGCACTGGAATGTAAAGAAACTAGAACTCATGCATAACTAATTAAAGACTCTAAAGATATCTTTCTAAGAGGAACTTCCACAGCCTAAGGGGAAGCAATGAACTACCATCTGACCAAAGTTACGACAGAACATGGCCCTAATCACAAAAGACTTACTCAAAAGTCTCTGAAAACCCAAACTAAAATTACTAACTCAAAACAGTATTTAGTTAAAGCAAAACTTTTCAATTTTATTAATGGATTAGGAGGGTTTTTTAAAGGTCATTTGTCAATGTTAAACATGCTTCAGAAACAGTCTAAAGCCAAAATAAATATAGCTCAGAGCCTGCATTTCTACTGAGGCCTACCACGCTATAGGAAGAAGGCTTAGAACAACTGTGTCCTGTTCGGGGCTCCATGCTGCACCGCATTCCATTCACATGAGAAAGAGGCCAACAGATGAGCCTTCCCCGAAAAACATTTTTTAAAATAAATCAGCTACAGCTCTCAAATACAACTCAGCTGCTCAAACAAACCAGGTTAAAGCTCACCACTTAACAGGAAATTCATGAAGTTTATGTCTAGTCTAAGTTTCTAACAATCTCGAGTTCACATTTAATAATTCTTTTTTCAAGTAAAAAAATCAGGCTCATTAAGCTCGAGAATACTGATATAAATCTGAGTACTGATAAGTACTGAAGCAGAAAAACAATCAGGGCAACATTTTATAAGCGAAGGTTTCGTATAAAAAAAAAAATAAATAAAAAATGGAGTGACTTGAAAGAACAAAGTCCAAATTCCCACCCAAGCAAATCTATTGAGAAACACCATACTGTTAGAAAACAAGCTGGGGGTGGGGAACAGATTAACACACATACCCCTCACAAAACAAATGTCCTTGCTTCCCCTGAAACACTATAGCTTAATTTAAAATGTTCCTGACATAAACAAATTCTAGCTTTTACATTAATCTTGGGGCAGTGTTCTTAAATTACTACAAACATAGTAAAGCTCTCTAAAGTAAGTTTTTAAAATCTTGAAGTAAGACCGTTGAGGCTAGAACTATAAAAGGCAGTGACCTTAATTCCTAAACCGGAGAAGCAAAACCAAATGTAAGTTAAGACAAAAGAAAAAGGAAGCAGGAAAATACAAACCGTACTTTGTTCTTGAGAATTTTAAAGTATCTTTAAATCTCCGGAATCCAACCCATGGATTTAATAAAGGTCAGTAAGCATAGCTGATATTTCATTTCATTCCTGAGCAGTATTTTTTTTTTGATCCGCTCAGCATAAATACTTCTTCAGTCTTCAAAAATCATAGGCAAATTGCTCTCAAATCCAGCATTTTTCTAAGCTCACTTGCAGCAGTGTCATTGTATACAGGAAGAAAAGCCAAGACCACAGAGCGAAGCAGAAGCTGTAACCTAACAAGTCTCCGGCGAGCAAATGACGATTTTCTGCCTGTTCCGGGCTCTGCCCTGGCAGTGATGAGGATTACAACTTGCTCTTTGTCATCAAGCGCCGTGGTGTTAACGACTAAGAAATCCTGCAGCTGAAGCACTCCTGCATCCTCCGATCTAGGTCAGGATAATTTCTCCTGAGGTCACTTACATAACCAGTAAGATACTCCAAATAGAGAGAGCAGCCATCCATTAGCCAAAGAAAGCCTTTCCCACTGTACTCTGCGTGGAAAACACACTGCAGTAGCTTCCAGCGGCGCAGACACCGACTGAGGAGTAACTTGGCCGAGGGCACGCAGAGAAGGAAGAGGCGGTGCTCTATAAACTGTAACTAATCCTCCGTCACAGGTGCTGATGGAGTCACTTCCAGCACGAGTCACATTACTGGTGATTACTCATTTGGCTGCGGCCATAGAGACTGGCTCATAATTTTAACAACAGACAAAGGCAGACAGACTATGGCGAGACCAAGAGCTCAAGTTTACTGTCTCCTTCAAAAAGCAAATGCAAATATGTAGGAAGTTTCTGTCTTCCAGATTTACCAAGGTGAGAAAATACGCAGAACAACATGTAAATATCTCTCAAGTTACAAACATAAAGCATAACTTTAAACTACAAAAAAACTTTCAGTGTTTTCAAATAAAGATTTTATCTTTAATTCTTTTGCCATATTTTAAAAATTCAGAAAAAATCAATTTAAAGCATGTTTGGTGTAACAGTGACATCAAATGACATAAATAAGCCTCAGAAGCACTTAAAATAAAAATCGGTAATATTTAACTGAGCAGATTTAAAAAAGTATTGATGACACTTTTCACTACTCATAGTTTACAATGTTCACAGATAAAGACCTCTAATTAAAAAGCATAAAATATTTTCTGACGTATTTAATCCCAACTCATTTTTACTTTTTTAAACTTTATTTACTTGTTTATGGTATGGCCAGCTCAGCCTGCCATGGGGGTGGGGCTGGCACAGCATGAGGTACTGGGGATCAAACCATGGTCTGTCTCTGTGATTGCCTAGGCAGGTGCTTTAGACCACTGAGCTATCTCACCAGCCCCACCAACTCACATTTTAAAATTTTCATTAGTACATATATTTACAGCATTCTTGACTTCTACCTTGACTTCTATAACTAGTTATGTTGTCTAGCATGGTACTGATTAACCATATGCAGCTAGCTACTAAGCATATGAAATATAGTTACCTTATGTACAACATATACAATGAATATGAAAAATTATTTAAGTAATTACATATCTTACATGTTAAAAGTATTTTAAATATACTGGGTTAAATAAAATGCAGTGAAATTAATTTCTTTGCTTTTTGCTCTGCCACTCCCTCCCAGGCCAGGCCCAGGACAGCCAGGAGCACTCACACTGGAGCTCCCACCTCAGTCCTTTTTATTTGAGACAGTCTCAACCAACATGCTAAATTACTCAGGCTGTGCTCGCATTTGCTCTGCTGCTTCCTGTCTCAGCATCCCAGAGCACTAAAATCACAGGAATGTGCACCTCAACCTGCTTCTCTTTTGTACTGGGGATTCACCAGGCTTTTACACCCAGCTACATCCTGGGTGTAAAAGGTTTTTTGTTTGTTTGTTTTTAGACAATGTCATACCAAATCATTGAAGTTGCACAGGCAGGCCTGGCTCTAATTAGCACTCCACCTGCCTCAGCCTCTAGGAGTGCCGGGATTAAAGAACTGTGCCACCATTCACTGTATTTATTTTTAACATAAATCCTTAAAAAAAAAAAAAAAAAAAAAAAAAAAAAAAAAAAAAAAAAAAAAAAAAAAAAAAAAAAAAAAAAAAAAAAAAAAAAAGTAAAATCACACTCATCGCTCACTTTTTTATTTCTCTGTGACACAGATACTGTAATAGTGATTTCCTTTTTATAGTAGAGGCTTACACAGTGACATAGGTGGCCTGCAAGATGGTTCAGTGGTCTAAAGCTCCTGCTTAGGAAAACGTTGGCAACTGTGGGGACCTCGGTTTGATCCCAACACCACGTGCTGCGCCAGCCCCACCCCCAGGGCAGGCTGAGCAGGCCATTAAAAGAAAAATCAAGGAATAGAGATGGAAATTAGAAATTTATGGCTGTGTGCTAAGCAGCAGGTCCTATCTACTAACCTGTCAACATAATTAAATTTTAAACCTTTAGAGCATTCAATGAAATTGTCTGCAAGTAGATGCTACAACTTAAATACACCTGAAATGTGCCATTTTTGTGGCACATAATCTCTTTATTTTCTAGAACACATCAGGTTAGTTATTTTTTTAAAGACTTTTATTTTTTTTTCTTGTTTCAGAACTTTTGTTTGTTTGTTTATTTATTTTTATGGCCGGCTCAACCTGCCCTGAGGGCAGGGCTGGTGCAGCATGTGGTGCCGGGGATGGAACCGTGGTCCTTGCAGCCTCCCAAGCTTTCCTAAGCAGGCGCTTTAGACCACTGAGCCACCCTGCTGGGCCCAGGTTAGTTATTGAGAAGACACTAAAATGCTTTAATCACTTATTTATCTATTCATTTATTTGGTACAGGGTCTTGCTACACAACTTGGACTCATACTGATCCTTCTGTCTCAGCCTCCCCAGTGCTAGGAGTACAGCTGTGTACCACCACACCTGGTCTTCGTGGCCAGCTCAGTACACTCATGGGCAAAGTCAGTGTGGCACATGGTGCCAGGGATCAAACCCAGCTCCCTGAGCTTGCCTAAGCAGGCACTTAGACCCCCAAGCTATCTCCCCAGCCCAAGATACTTTAAATTTAGTTCACGAGGGCTTTGCACTTACTCGCTTTATTAGCCAACTGTGACAGCAGACACACAGAATGCCAGCCCTCTGGGAGAGTGAAGCAACAGGAGCCTGAGCTAGAGAACAGTATAAGCTATATACCAAGACTATTGTCTCTAAAAACTTCAATGAATCATTATCTCATTTTTAAGAATAAAAAGTGGAGTTTGGTAATACAAAAGTATAATTGCACCTTTTTTTTTTTTTTTTTTTTGAGACAGGGTCTCACTATGCAGTTTAGGCTGGCCTCAAACTCACTTTTGTAGCCCAGGTTGGCCTTGAACTTGCACTGATCCTCCTGCCTCAGCCTCCCAAATGCTGGGATTACAGGCATGCACCACCATGCCCCGCAACTGCACCTATTTTAGAGGCTGAAACAGGACAGCAGATTTAAGGTAACCCAACCTTAATGTCACATAGAAGAAAAAAGAGTTCAGGATGTACCTCCATGGTAGATTGCTCCTCTACCTTTCTAAAGGATAAAAAGAGATGAATGGTGATAAATGTGTGAAACTAAAATACTGAACAAGGTATTTTGGATGGTGCTGTCAAGTGAATTATTAAATCATACAGCCTAACAAATTATTCATAGTCATGTAGACAACAATTATAAGCCACTGGACAAATGTATCAGTTTTTTCTGAGTGCCAAACAACAAAAAGAACATCAGATACTTACAACTTGATATTATAAACTATTAAATTAAGTGTATTTTCTTAATTTATATTTCTGAGATTTCTGTACAGAGTATGAGCTTAATATTTCACAAAATTCTGTAATCATGCATAAACTCATTAATTATATAAGCACAAAACAGCTCTTTACTCAAGCATTATAAGACCCCAAGAGAATCAAACAACACACAGAACTATGCTTAGCTGACAATCCAATTGCCATGATAATCGCACTATTTCTAGTAAAGTGCAATGTACTATACTAAAATAAAGTCAAAGTAATTTAACACCAATCCTGAAAAAACTAAACATTTACTTTCAAAAAGTTATTCTATATACCATTAAAATCAAATAGTAGGGAGCCTGGCAGTATGGCTCAGTGGTCTAAAGCGCCTGCTTAGGAAAGCTTAGGCAGTGGCAGGGACCGTGGTTCGATCCCTGGCACCACATGCTGTGCCAGCCCTGCCCTCAGGGCAGGCTGAGCTGGCCATAAAAATAAATAAACAAACAAAAGTTGTTAAACAAGAAAATAAATAAATAAATATAAATAAGTAAATAAAAATTTAAAAAATAAAATCAAATAGTATACTACAGTATTGAAAATACTATATAGCCGGGCGTGGTGGTGCACCCCTGTAATCCCAGCACTCGGGAGGCTGAGGCAGGATTGATGTGAGTTCAAGACCAGCCTGGGCTACAAAAGTGAGCTCAAGGCCAGCCTAAACTGCATATAGAGACCCTGCCTCAAAAAGACAAAAAACAAAAAAAAAAACAAAACAACAATAACAACAAAAAAAAACAACTATATACTATGTTGTCCATTGGCGGTAAGGTAGCTTGCACTCAGACCCTCACAGCAGGGTGTCTTCCCCAGCCCTTTTCTAGTTTTGAGAAGGGATAGGTTAAGTCTCTAAACTGCCCAGGCGTGGCTGAAATATGCTCCTCGTGCATCAGCTATCAAGTGTTCTGTTATAGGATTAATCCCCATTTATAATTAATTCTTGACGCAAATGAATGCAAAAAGATACAGTTAAGAAAAATAAATGTCTTCTAAATATCTGAAGATATTTAAGCGCTAGACATAGAGGTACACATCTTAAAATCAGCACTTGAGAGGCTGAGGCAGGAGGAGTTCAAGGCAAGTGCAGTTCTAGTCTGAACTACTTATGCAGACCCTGTCTCAAAGGGGGTGAGGGAGGGCTGGGGAGACAGCTGGACAGAATAAGTGCCTGGCAAACACAAGGTCCTGGGGGGAAGGGGCAGGGGAAGGGACATTACTATCTTTATAATTAAGTTTAGTGGAGTACTCTGGTAAATTTTTAGCACAAAAAATAGTAAAGTAATGATAAAAAGAAGTTACTTTAAACTTCAACTGCTGAATTGCAATAAAGTCTCCTTAACTCTTGCTCTTCCCACTCATAAGGGATGATAGTTCAGCCTTTCAAACAGTGAAAAGCACCTGAGGGTAGAAGAGTTTATACTTTGCTTACTGGATTAAGGAAAGAAAGTGAATTGTTAAAAGGTGGGGGGTGGGGGTGGGGGTGGCTAAAAGCCTTTATTCTGGCTGCTAAACCAGGCCAGGGGAAGAGGAAACTACTCCAGTTACCGCCCAGAAATACACATCTCTCACTTCCTTCCTTTTTAGCTGGTTTCTAGGTTACAACTGAATAAATCAACAAAGGTGAGAAAGTAAACAGAGACTAAAAGGAAAGCAACACGGATCTAAAGTAAATCTGTTACTTTGAATAATGTGAGACTCTTATATGTATAATTAAAAATTAAATAGGTATTTTGATTATCTGTTTTGGGCAATGAGAAAAAATCATCTTTATATATATTAGACCCTAAACTAGTGGATTGCTCAAGTTATACACCCCCCCCCCAAAAAAAGCGGTGAGGGAGGGACGCACAACAGAAACACTAGAAGGGAGGGTTGTATTAGGGACTGAAACCCAGGCCCCTGGCACAAAAATCTCTTGTATGTTCAACAACTAAACATTATCTTTTTTTCCTAGATATATGGTTAGGAAAAGAAGGCGAACAACATTAATTAGAGGATTTAGAGTTGATAATGTCTTTGGCTTGGCCAGATAGCTCAGCAAATTCAAGTGCCTTCTTGCTTGCTTAGGTAGAGTGCAGGGACCAGGGTTCAATCCCCACCATCATCATAGTCCATGCAGACTCCACACCTGAGGCACCCTAAGACTGAGATTGAGACTGGCCATGGTGGCATGTGCCCGTAACCCCAACCTTGGGTGACTGAAAACAGGAGGATCACTATGAAGCCCAATCTGTGAAGTGAAGCCCTGCAGACCCTGTACTAAATAAACTTAAAAAAAAAAAAAGAAAGAAAGAAAAAAGAAAAGAAAGTTGATAATTTCATAGCCAAACTTGGTGCTTCCTATAATCCCAGCCTTAAGGCTGGAACAAGAAATACAGGTGAGCCTGGGCTACACAGTGAGTTCAAGGTCAGTCTGAACTATGAAGTGAGACCCTGTCACCAAAACAAAAGAAAAAAAGAAAGAAAAAAACAAGCTACAACAAGGAGGGAGAAGAGGAAAACCACAAAAAGAGAAAAATGTTCCAGTGATGGGAAGCCAAGTGTAACAGGTATTACAATATACGTGAACTAAGATGTATCCAATTTTGTGGTGCCAGAACATAGACCCAATCTCATCCATGGATAGTTTACAGAGCCTACAAACTGACTCAGGTGATAATGGGAAGCTGGGGTAAACATTAAAGAATGTGACAACTGAACAGAACAAGGGGTCTACTGAGTACCTGGCTAGGATGTGTAAGGCCCTGGATTGAATCCCCAATGAAAAGAGTGGCAGTGGGATAGAATTTCATTTTCACAGGCAAAAAATAGTTATTTTAAGAACTTAAGAGATGTTTCCGGTCAAAAATCTTGTTTGCAGAAGCACCAGAACTAGAATTTAAGTCACAGTGGAGTGGTTTTTATCCTATAAAAACTGTGTGAAATAACTGCTTGTTGGAATGGGGTACCATCTGCTGTATACAACTTTATTTTTTTAAAGAATTTTTATTTATTTATTTTTTTCTTGTTTCAGAACCTTTGTTTGTTTATTCACTTATTTTTATGGCCGGCTCAGCCCACCCCAAGGACAGGGCTGGCACAGCATGTGGTGCCGGGGATCGAACCGCGGTCCCTGAAGCCGCCCAAGCTTTCCCAAGCAGGCGCTTTAGACCGCTGAGCCATCCTGCTGGGCCCCTGTATACAACTTTAAATAGAGGAAAATAAAACCCTTTCAGGAGAAATTTTCAAGTCATAAAGTATCAAGGAAATTAAGTATAACAAATTTATGTATTTTTAATATTTTACTAACACTTCTGTCACCCTTTAGAACAGAAATGAACACATTTAGGAAACAGTTCTAAAGTTTTATTTAGGCTCTTCAGCCAAAGGTAGTGATGTGAATCTCTGGACACCAGCAGAAAGGCTGCAAATGGGAGGGCCACAGACTCGCCTCCCATGAGAGGCAAAAGTGTGAGTTGGGACACCTCTGCCAACACTAAAATAGGCCTTGTTATGTGCACCACAGTATAGAGTCTGCAGAGCAACATGGAATGCAGCAAAGTCCTCCTGGGGCTTTGAGTGTTGTATGTACCTGCATGAGGCCAAAACCACATTTCCCCATAAGGTCAACACAAAAACTAATCACTGAATTTGACTCGTTTTTCCTACAACTTGATCTGTGAGCAGAATGGTGGAAGGAGTCAAGTTTGTGAACACTGAAAACACTGTGCATACATGAAGTTGTGCAGCTGTTCCTACCATGAGTCTTAGGACATTTTCTGACAATACCTCCCACAAAGATAAAATATCACCTGGCAACTACTCACTTCCCACTCTTCTCTACCACTGCCCTGTGCAACAGCAAACATTTATCTATTTTCTGTCTTTGGAAAGATTTGCCAATCTGGGCATCTTCTATAAATAGAATAAGAGCTACTCTTTTATTACTGGTTTAATATTTTTACAATTCCTCCATAATCTAATGGGCAGCAGTATTTCATTCCTTTTTTATAGCTAAATATTATCCCATTATATGAACATACTAGTTTGCTTATAAATTGATCAGCAGATGGAATTAGTTTTTGGGGAATATCCATACTGATTTCTGTCTTTGGACTATCAAGAATACAGCTGCTATAAATGTGTGTGTACAGACAAGCTTTTGTGTGAATTTTATTTTTCAAGGGGTGTAAAATTTCACTAGGAGAGAAATTGCTGGGTTATATGATAATTATGAATGGCTAGCTTGTTTTCTAAAACCCCTTCACTATTTTATATTTCCACAACAATTTATGAGGGATCTGATTTGCATATATCTTTGACACCCATTTTTTGTAGTCATCCTAGGAGATATAAAGTTATATATCATTATGGTTCTGATTTACATTTCTTAATGGCTAATGATGTTGGACATGTTTTTTATGGGCATCTCTTTTTTATGAGTAATGTCTTTATATTGTTTTCTTATTTATAATTTGGTTATTTGTGTTTTTGTTACTGTGCTGCACTTACACATATTCTGGACACAGGTCTCATTAGATTTATGAATTAAAAATACCTTCCAAATTTTTATTTAATAAAATAACACTGGGGAATACAAAACCACTAATAAGGTAGCAGAAAATGAAGTCATTAATTTCATTACTGTTATTTTTGTCAAATCTGCAACCTTATCTTTTTGATAGAAAAGCTTAAACACCTTCATTGGAAGAAAGCCTTTTTTTTTTTTTTTTTTTTTTGCAGAACCAGGGATTGAACTCAGGCCCAAGCACTTAATTCTACTGAGCTATCTCCCCAGCCCTCCAAGAAAGCCTCTTTAACAAACAGGGCTGGAAAGCTGGCTTTGCACATGCTGACGACTAAAACTACACTCATGTCTGTCACCATGCACTAAACTAAAAATCAAAATAGAACGAAGATCTAAATATTAAAACAAAAATGCTAAGTTTGCTGAAAGAGGGAACAGGTGAAACTCTTCAGGGCTTAGGTATAGCCAAAGACTTCAGGAACAAAGTTTGACTATTACAGGAGAAATACTACAAAGAATCAGCTATTGGGGTTTCATTATAAAAGATTTTTGCACAGCAAAGGAAATCACCAAGAGTAAAAAGACCCACAAAATGGGAAACTAATTTTAACCAGCTATTCTTCAGACAAGGAACTAATGTCCAGAACATTAAAAAAGAAAAAAAAATAATAATCTCCCTAAATTTAAAGACCAAACCCCAAAATGGACACCTAAGATAATACACACTTCTCAGGTGAAGTACTGTTACTTCTATTGAGAAAATAAAGCATCTTACATGGAAAGTGTAAACTGGAGATTAATGGGTAGTGATATAGCTCAATGGAAAAGCCCTTGATACTGAGTTTGATCTTCAGACCCTCAAAAACAAACCACTTATTAAAAAATAACCTAAACATTAAATAGACAATATACTTTTGCTTTAAGAACTGTAACCAGGTGCCTTACAAACAAACAAATGAACTATAACCACTTTTCTTTTAAAGTAATATAAGTGTATTTATTTATTTTTTTTTTTAAAATTATGGCTGGCTCAGCCTGTCCTGAGGGTGGGCTGGTGCAGCATGTGTTATCAGAGATTGAATCAGAGTCCCTGCAGTTGCCTGAGCCTGCCTAAGCAAGTGCTTTAGACCACTGAGTCATCTCACTGGCCCATGTATTTTCTACTATTTAAAAATGAGTATCTTGGGCCAGTGAGATAGCTTAGTGGATTACAGCATCTACTTAGGTAGGATTAGGCAGGCTTAGGCAAACACAAGGATGACAGCTGGATCCCCAGAACCACATATTGCACCAGCCTTATCCCCAGGGCAGGCTTTGCTGGCCAGAGTTTGGGCACAGTAGTGCATGCTTGCAATTCCAGAGCTGGGGAGGCTGAAAGCAGGGGGATCACCATGAGTCTGAGTTTTGTAGTAAGAACATAGAATAACCAAATAAATAAAAAAGGGTGTCTTTATTCTTTTATAAGTTAATAAAAACCATTCCAAGTACAGATGAGTTCAGATTAAGCTACATGTTAGAATACAGTTAAGTGCTGAGTGTGCACTCAGTGCTATAGCACATGACTAGCATGTGCGACACAATGCTTCAACTCCTAGCCCTCCCAAACTGAGAAAAATTACTAAAGTGGTTGTTATGAACTCGACGTCATTATTCATAATTTATAAAATAAATTACACTTTTGCTAAGACATTAAATATAGGTACCTATTTAGTATTTATAAAGGAAGAGATTGGTGAGATGAGCTTTAGGAGGCTTAGATTCAATAGCCTTCAACATTACAAGCTTCACTGGTGGCCCACTGCAATTGCAGAACATTTGACAGTGTATACATCTGCTTCCTCTTAGTCCAAAGAGAAGTATATTCTTTTCCTTTTCTTTTTTTTTTCTAAGCAACATCAATAAGGAGGTGGGTCATGCCCACACACTGTACTCTGTAGAACGATTGTGAGGACAATATGCAATATGTCAACTTTCAAAAAAAAGAAAAAGAAAAAGAAAGTAATGTTGATATAAAAGGGTTAATGTTTAATTGTTCGATCAATCTTATATACCTATATGTATTAATCTAAACTGATCTGATGATGAAAATATGTAATATAACCATTGTTAAATTTAAACAATAAAAATATTAAATTAAAAAAATAAAGGAAGAAAGGCATAATTTAGAAACTGTATATTAATCTGATCTCCATGAAATCCTAAAAATGTAAATTAGCATGATGAAAAAACTGAAATTACACAGTGATCACAAAGAGCACAATATTGAGAGTAACTTGTCTTTAATATAAAAACAAGGTCATCTACTTAATAAGAACTGAAAATTGGGAACATCACTTTAACAAAAAAAAAAATTTTCAAGAGGAAACAAATATTTTTATAAGGACAACTGTACAATCAGGTATGGTGTCACGTGCCTATAATCCCACCTTTTGAGGAGGCTGAGGAAGAGCATCATTAATTAAATTTAATTCTACCTCAGTAACTCAGCATGACCCTACTTCAGAATAGAAAATGAAACAGGCAATGAGGACATAGTGGGGAGTGTGTCCATTAGTTTGTTCCACAGACAGACAGACAGATTTACATGTGTGTGTGTGCATACACACACACGCTGCAATAGGTAAGTCAATGAAATATGGCCTAGAACATAGTTCTAGATTTATCTGTAGCTGATTAAAGAGCACTGATTAAAGTGCATATTCCTGTAATTTCACCCCATACTAATAAAGTTAAGGCAGGAGAAGGATTGATTTCAGGCCAGGGTAACTGTAGAGCAAGACTTTGTCTCTGAATACGAATTAATCCACTAGTATTATTAATCTGTGACATGCTATTATTACTTCATCACTAACATTACTGTTTTATCATCTGAAAGCTGTGTTTATCAAGTTAACACATGATAAAACAATTTTAGAATGTACCTTTTTGAAAAAACATGACTAAAACTTAGATTTTAAAATGATTGAGAAAAACCAGAGGGCCAGCAAGACAGCTCGGCGGACTACATGCCTGCTTAGGGAAGCACAGGGACCAGCCTTTGCTCCCTGGTCCTGCATGCTGCACCGGCTCCACCCCAGGCATGCTGAGCAGCCAGAATCTAGGCATGGTGGCACACACCTGTAGTCCTAGAGCTGGGAAGGCTGAAAACAGAAGGATCACTGCTACATAGTGAGATCCTGTACCAAATACAAAAAGTGAAAAAGAAAAAAAACACAAGGAAAAAAGAGGGGGCTGGGGAGACAGCTCAATGGCACAAGTGCCTGCGTGGCAAGTACAAGGTTGTGAGTTCAAACCCTGGTCCCACCAAAAAAAAAAAAAAAAAAAAAAAAAAAAAAGCCAGCACACATATAGGTTTATTATTTAATTAATTATACAGGGCCGAGCTCTACAGTTGGACTAGCAGTGATCCTCCTGTCTCAGCCTCCCAGGTGCTGGGATTACAGACATGCACCAGCACACCAGATTCCAGAGCCAGCACAGCAGGCAGCACTGTAGACTGAACTCAGGATCTTGCACTTGCCAGGGAAGACACCTAATGCCCCCAAGCTATCTCCCCAGCCCAACGTTTAAAATGCCTAAGTAAAATGTGAAGGGACCACAGTTTCCTTAAAACTCTTCTGGCAGAACCCTGGAGGATTTGAAGACACAGAAATTAACTTTGTGGGGGGGAGGTAGGGTATGGAGTCAGAGTTTAAACATCACTAAATACACAAAGTACTCAGAAGAAAGGAAGTAATACTTCCTTTAGATTTAGATTTCCAATTACAGGCTCATTATATAACTTAGGGATAAAGTGCTTACTCTCATGCATGAAATCCTGGCCTGATCCCTAGTATGACAAACAGATTTCACTTCACTCATACAATCTATGAGTACCATATTCAGTTTGGAGCATCATAATATAAAAGAAACAGCTACACGATGAGGTATCAAAGCAGTTTAAAAATATGGAATATTTAATATCTTTTGGAGGATGTTTTCCCAGGAAAAGATAGGAGACAAATAATAATATTATAAAATTACTTACAGGCTTAGGTAATGATGGAAAGCAATCTCTTACACAAATAAAACTTTTAGGAAGGCCAATTGTAACTCAGCACAAAAACATAAGTTCTAAACTGGGCCTGGTGACGCACGCCTGTAATCCCAGCACCTGGGAGGCTGAGGCAGGAGGATTGGTGTGAGTTTGAGACCAGTCTGTGCCACAGAAGTGAACTCAAGGTGAGCCTGAACTGCACAGGGAGATCCTGTCTCAAAAAGATAAAAAAAAAAAAAAAAAGAAATTCTAGTAATTAAACCTCACCAAACCAAAGCAGATCTTTTCATAATGTATCTAATAACTACAATTAATAAAGAAAAATGTATAGAAAACTCGTCAAATCTGTCACTGAAGAATCCCATTTCTGCTTTTGGCAAGGAATAATTTATAAAATATGAAATATTCCTTTTAATTCTCAGATTTTAATACTTGCTCCTTCAAGCTAGTGTTTAAAGAGCAAAAAATAAAATTATATTCAACTTTTCTTGAAAACTACTGCCACTTTTGCATATATAAATGAAAAAGTACTACTCAATGTTCATGCATATGGTCATTATTATTCACATAAGGTGACAGAAATTCAAAGTAAAAAATAACATCTTCCATTTCAAAATAAAGTCCGTTAACCAAGTTGACTGTTTTTCTTGACACAATAAAGCTACAACTGGGGCACAGCAGGATGGCTCAGTGGTCTAAAGCGCCTGCTTAGGCGGCTGCAGGGACCGTGGTTTGATCCCCGGCACTACATGCTGTGCCAGCCCTGCCCTTGGGGCGGGCTGAGCGGGCCATAAAAATAAATAAATAAACAAACAAAAGTTCTGAAACAAGAAAAGAAAATAATAAATAAATAAAAATTCTTTTTAAAAAAAACCAATAAAGAAACAACAACAAAAACAGAAAACTTTTTTGGCATGTGGTTTATAGAGTTGCCATCTTTTGATGAAAAAGCAAATGTATATATACAATTAGGGGCCGGGGAGATGGCTCTGTGGCAGAAGTGCATGCCTGGCAAGTGCAAGGATGTGAGTTCAAACCCCGGTCCCGCAAAAAAAAAAAAAAAATAATAATAATAATAATAATAATTATACAATTAAAATGATATAACCATAAATGCAAAGTATATGTTAAAATGGAAATAAATCATAAAGCCAAAACCAACTGTTCTGAGTTTCTCAAGTATAGCATCCTAACACAGTAGCTCATATGTCATGTTTACATACAACCAATTGCCTGGTCCTTTTCAATCTAAAACTAATATTAAAATATATCTTTAGCTGTCCAAGGTGGTGTATGCCTGCAATCCCAGCCCTCAGGAGGCTAAGTGGGGACTGCCATGGACTGTGAAGCCAGTTGAGTTTAGTGCAAACCTAGACTACATAGCAAGACCTTGTCTCAAAAAAAAATCAATCAACCAATCTATGTATGTGTATACACACATACATGCATATGTACATATAATCCAAATCACCACTTTCTCTGTATTTTTAGAAAACTGAGGGGCTGGGGAGATAGCTCTGAGGCACAAGTGCCTGCTGGGCAAGTGCAAGGTCGTGAGTTTGAACCCTGGTCCCACAAAAAAAAAAAAAAAAACTGAGTAAGACCTATTTATTTATTGGTTTTGTTTATTTGTCTCTGGAAAATACCTGGTTTTTTGTGCAGCACAAATCAGCAAGGATCTACAATTACTTCTAAATTGTTCCTTGTGGTCAAAAATCCTAATGATGTCAGCAAAAATATAGAATCTGAAGGACAAATGAGAATCACAATTATATATAAAAGCAGCTACTGGGGCCAGTGAGATGGCTCAGCGGTCTTAACTACCTGCTTAGGCAAGCTTAGGCAATTGCAGTGACCACAGTTTGATCCCCAGCACCACATGCTGTGCCAGCCTCACCACCAGGGCAGGCTGAGCCAGCCATATTTTTAAAAAATTAAATAAAAATAAACTAAAAAGCTATTTTTGTTAATTTGAAAAGTGATGAGGCAGGAGGATCGGTGTGAGTTCGAGACCAGCCTGGGCTACAAAAGTGAGCTCAAGGCCAGCCTGAACTACATAGCAAGAGCCTGTCTCAAAAAGACAAAAAAAAAAAAAAAAGTGATACTCATCACCTAATCTCAGTCATGTTTAGACTCAAAGTACAGTAAAATAGTAA
>PVJA010014416.1:0-18794 GCA_004027025.1 Myocastor coypus | reverse complement strand
GGCACAAGGTCTCACTAAGTAGACTGGACTACATAGTGTGAAGAATCACTGAGAAGTGATTCTCCTTCAGCGTCCCAAGCAATGGGATTACAGGCATGCAGCACCACACCCAGTCTCAATCACTGTGTTAGCGCTGGGGTGGGGCTGGCACAGCATGCCAGAATTCGAACCCTGGCTGCTGTGCTCTGCTTAAGGAGGCGTTTTAGTCTGCTGAGCTATCTGGCCAGCATTATCAAAATTTGAACTGTACCTTCCTAAGTCTTGATAATGCTCACCAATATTTTAACAGCCAAGAAATGTCAAAATACCAAACATCAAGTCAACAGACAATGGAAAAGAGAACTTCTCTACACAACTAAAGGTCCTGGCACTAAAGTAGCAATAGTTCTTAATAGAATCTTCTAAGATAATAAATTGCCACAGGTTTTGACCACAATGCCAAAGTGTTTTTTTCAATTACAAGCAAATTATGATTTATTTTAAATGCCTTTTCAGCCTGAAACAGGCCTACAGTTTTAGTATCATGAGAGACTAGGGCAAAAGAATGATAAATGGAAAACTTAGCAAGACATTGTCTCAATATAAAATGGCTGGGGCAAAGTCCCTGGTCCAAGCCCCAATACTACATTAAACAAACAAATGAACCAACAAACCAGTCTTTTCTTCCCTTTAATGTGTAGGACAACTGAAAATACAGAAGACCCAAGCTTCTTCACAGAACAAATTTTCCTTATGCCAGGAATTCACAGGATAATCTGTTGTTTCTTTTACATTTAGGTCAAGCTGTGTTTGTTTTAACATTGTGTTGTATTTTCTTTGTTTATGACAAGCATGAGCATATTTAAAAGTCACAAATCTTAAACTCAACATAGCAACAAGTAACTGTAATCACAGATAACAGAAAGGGTAAGGCAAAAGGATCCCAAATTCATGTCCATTTAGGAAATTTAGGGAAACTTATGTCTCAAGATAAGAAGTTCTGAGATGTAGCTCAGCTCTGAGGTTCATGTGTGCATGCGTGTGTGTGTGTGTGTGTGTGTGTGTGTGTAGGTAGATGGTGCCATCTGTAGATTTCTTTGCCACTTCCTACCTCTTATGTTTATCACTGCTATTAACTGATGAAGAATCCTGAAAAGTACACTTTGCTTCCTGAACTTTATGCTAAATGTATGGTCTGATACACCATAAAGGGAAGACCCACAAACATAGCTCTTACCAAAGAGTCCCTGTGTTAATACTTCAGTATCAGCAACACCAAAGAATTAATGCAAATTGTCGAGCCCAAAACACATTTATAGAATCAAAACTTTGGGCCTGAGGTTCAGAAATTTGCATTTTACTAAGTTCTTAGGTAATTCTGTTGATAACAAGCTTGAGAAAACAATGGCTAATAATTAGCAAACTTAAAACTTTTTGATCTTATGAAGACCCTCTGTTACAGTTTGGGTCTAGCTGTCCCCCAAAGCCTCATGTAGTCATGGGGCAGAGACTTCTAGAGTTTGAGATTAACTCATGATTCACTGGGATAATGGATAATCCACTGGGATTATAGGCCTTAGTATACTGCTGGGATTAAGGGTGGGGTGTGAGTGCTCTGCCCAACCTGGGGCAGAGAGCCTGAAGGCCATATGAGACAGAAAGACAAGACTGTCTCTGTTGCCACTGTTGCTGTTCCAATGCCATAAAATGGTTGCTCTCTGCCCTGTACCAGTCTGTATGGACTGAAACCTCCAGGAACTGTGAACTAAATAAACCTTTCCTTCCTTCATTTTGGGTGCTGGATATTTTTCTCAGCAACAAGGGAAGAGCAACAGAGACACCCTTTGAGAATCTGGTAAAAGCTGTGGCTCCCTCAGAAGCATAAAACACTTGATATTATGCATAATAATTTCCAGATCTCTAAGCTCACCTCAAAAAAAAAAAAAAAAATTTTTTTTTTTTTTTGGTGGTATCAGGAATTGAACTCGGGACCTCGTGCTTGCCAGGCAAGTACTTATTCTACTGAGCTATCTCCCCAGCCCTCTGAAAAGACTTCTACATTATATTTTTCTTTTTTTCCAGTTCTAGGGATCAAACTTGGGACCTTACTCTTCTTGCCAGGCAGGCACTTACGCCACTGAGTTATCTCCTCAACCTATAAATTACATTTCCACTTTATACTGAAGGTGGTGAACACAACTTTAAAAGGTCTCTGAGTTATGTTGGCTTTGGAACTTAGTGTTTTTGAAGGTCCACAAGTCCTGGTCAAGAACTCTGGCTCTATCTTAGAGAAGTACACACAAGTCCTATAGTCTCTTTAGCTACTTTGTTCACTCAAAAACTACTTTCTTTCTTTTCTTTTTTTTTTTTTTGAGACAGGGTCTTGCTATGCAGTTCAGGCTGACCTTGAGCTCACTTTTGTAGCCCAGGCTGGTCTCGAACTTGCACTGATCCTCCTGCCTCAGCCTCCCAAGTGCTGGGATTACAGGTGTGCGCCACCATGCCCGGCTAAAAACTACTTTCTTAGTAATCACAGAAATCTGTAACTACCTCAATAATTCTGGAAAGCTAGCTATTTTCACTGTGAGGCTGTCTGACTCATGTAGATGCCCTATAAATGCTACCCAATTTCACCAACAGGTTTTCAAATATGAACAACATATGACTTGGAGAGACCAAATTTGGATATTACGCAAAAGACACCTACTTAAGATCTTGCTTCTTAAAAGTATCATGGAACTAAAGCCATAGACTGGGCAAGTGACAATGTTGCTGCGCCCAATTATATGAAGTGAACAAGAACCTAGTAACAAATAGTGAATGAACGTATTAATCTTCAGGTAGTTTCCTATTAATATTTTTAAAAATGAGCTTTTTGGGGACAGGGTTTCTCCCTTTGCAGTGTATGCTGTCCTTGAACTTGTGATCCTCCAGCCTGAGCCTCTTGAGTGCTAGGATTACAGGCATGTACCACCATGCATGGCAATATGAGGGTTTTTTTTTTTTTTTTTTTTTTTTTTTTGTGTCTTTTTGAGACAGGGTCTCGCTATGCAGTTGAAGCTGGCCTTGAGCTCACTTTCGTAGCCCAGGCTGGTCTCAAACTCACACCAATCCTCCTGCCTCAGCCTCCCAAGTGCTGGGATTACAGGCGTGAGCCACCATGCCCGGCAATATGAGGGTTTTTTAATCACTGTTGATCTCTATTTTTTATGCATATTAAGAGGAAGTTTCTCAAGAAGACCTGAAGAGCCAGAGCGCAGTTAATCATTCAACATAAGACTTCAAGGCTGATTTAAATTGCCTGTGAAGCAGCAAAAGAAATTTTCCAAGTCACATGAACTATGAACCCACAATGAATTGGCTCTAGATTGTGCCTGAAGGAGATGAGGCTCTAAAGTCATACCATAGAGTTTTCTATTCTTTATTATCAACTGTGGCCAGTATTTTAAATTTTTCATTTTTTTCCGATTTTATTGTAGTGTAATGGGCATACCTGTCCAAATTTAAGGTATATAACATAGTAACTTCATAGAAACCTATATACTATGAAAAGATCACCACAATTAACTTACTTAACACATCTACTTTACCTACTTCCTTTTGTTAGTGTAGAGAGGCCTTTTAAAATCTACTTTGTGTTTTTAACAATTTTCATGTATACTATAATACTGCTAATGAGGGTCAGCACACTAGATTCAACCAAAAGACTTTTTTGATGAACACCTTTTCCATTTTAGCTACTCTCTGGCAACCACCATTTACACGGTTTCCCTAAATTCAAATTTTTAAGACTCTTAAGACCATACACTATGTGTCTTTCTCTGTTAGGGTTATCTCACTTAGCATAATACCTTCAGTATTATGGATGTATGTATATGAGGCAAGGCTTTCTATGTTGTGCAGGCTGGTCTTGTACTCCTAGGCTTATGTGCTCTTCCTGCTTCAGTCTCCTGACACTGTACTGTTCATTTATTTTCTATGCTGCTAGCAATCAAACCTAAGGCCTCATACATACTAAATTCATACTCTACTGCAGAGCTATATCCCTAACTCCCCAATTCCCAATTTTTTGAGATTAAGCTTAACTATCCTATTGTTTTATTTTAATTAGATATAACTAATAGAAAGGCACTTTTCCTCTATAAAAATTTTCGTAACACAACACACTTTGAGCATAATGAGTTAATAAACTGGGTGCCAAAGTATTATAGTACATGTCTCACAAACACACACATTTTAGGAAAGGGTTTATTGGATGTTCAGGATCTCACTACTAGATGGGACTCCTAGTGATCCACCTGTTTACAGCCTCCCAACAACTGGGATTATAGGCACACGGTACTATGCCCATCCTCAACTGCTGTCTCGGCGTTACCCCAGGGGACGGGGGTCAGCATGGCAGGCCCAGCCACCAAACCCGTGGCTGTAGTGCTTGCTTGAAGGTGCTTTACTCTGCGGAGCTATTTGACCCGCCCTTATAGTACATGTCATAGATACATAAATATGTAAAAACAAAAGAAAGAGATACAAAACTTTCTTCTCCATGAACTAAGAGAAGCTAGCAGCATGCATGAAACAAGCTATCATATGTATTGGAATATTTTTGAAAAAACAGTACAGATAATTTGGGAATTATCTGAACCCTTCCCTATTCCTATTTATCTTCTAATCTGTTCATCTGTATACTACAAAGCTACTATGATTAAAACACCATTTCACTGCCACAAATACAGACATGTAGATCAGTGGAACAGGAATAGCAGGCCTACCTCATCTTTGAAAAAGGAGTTAAAAATATACACTGGAAGAGTGTCACTTTAATAAAAAGTGCTGGGAAAACTGGCTATCTACATGCAGAAGATGAGTCTAGACCAGAATATCTTACCATGTACTAAAATAAAACCAGTATGGTGAACTGGCAGCTTGCAACACCCAGCTGAACTGAATCAGTATGGTGCGGGGTGTGGGAGGCCCACCTGAGAACTGCTGCCAGCAGCCTAAAAAGGAGAACTGGAGGACAAGAAGAGGTCGCCAGTGCTCTTGGAGTAGCTTGTTGTGCCCACTTTCCAAGCACTTGGGAGTTTCCAGTTGTTGAGAACGGCAGCAGTTCATCTGGGGGGGAACTCTAGTCCTTACTTGGAGCATCGTTTCCTGGCTCCAGAGAAGCTTGCTGCGCTGGCATTCTTGACAAGAATTCAGTTGTTCTCATCCTCAGAGAAGCTTGGGACCTCCTGCTGTTGAGGGTGCCTGTAGTACTTTTCCAGAGAGCTCTGGTCCTTACTTTGAACACTGCCTCCTGGATCCAGTGCAGCTCCCTCAGCCTATGGGCACAGATCCTTCATCCCACTGGCACAGATTTTCTAGCTTCCATCCCTGACCTCTGAGCCTTCCCAGCACAGACCCCTGAAAGAGGCCTGAATCAGGCCTTGTGGGCTCTAGGCCTCTAGCGGGTCTCATGATGGGCATTGTTATGGGCTCTGGGTCTTCAGCAGACACATAAAGGAGACTGTGATAGGATCCAGGCCCCCTTGGGTCTTTAGTGTGTAAACAGATTTCTTGCACATTTTTGTATTTAACTCTTTAGATAAGTATTACAAAATAATCCTATAGATCATGTATCCTACATTAATTTTGTGTGCAAACCTTCACAACTCACAAGCACAGGCAAGGCATTCTGAACAGAACCCCAGTTGCCGAAGAGGTAAAATCAAGAATCAACTAATGGGGCACTGGGGAGATAGCTCTGTGGCACAAAGTGCCTGCCTGGCAAGTACTAGGTTGTGAGTTTGAACCCTGGTTCCACCAGAAAAAAAAAAAAAAGCTTTCTGTAAGCAAAAGAAACAACAGAGGAAAACACAATCTACAGAATGGGAGAAATTTCTGACAAAGGGCTATTTCTTGGACAAAGGGCTAACATCCAGAATATATTAAAAAACTCAAAAATAAGGAAAACTCAATCAAAAATGGGCAACCAGGATGACAAATATCTCTCAAAAGTACAAAAGACCAATAAATACACAAAAACATGTTCAACAGGGCTGGACATAAGATAACGCAAATTGAAACTATAATATCAGAGATACCATCTTGCCCCAGACAGAATGGCTATCACCAGAAAACCTAACAATAACAAATGCTAGGGAAGCTGTGAGGAAAGAAGAATTCTACACTGATGGGGAGAATGGAAACCAGTGTGGAAATTCTCTAAAAATCTCTAAACAGAAATTCCATTTGAGCCAATTATGCCCCTTCTAGGTAACTCTTCCAAAAAGAGTCAAAGTCATATTAAAGGGATTCATACTCTGCTTATAGCAGACAATTCATAATCCAGATCTTAGATTTTGTTGTCCATCAGCAAAAGAATGGACAAAGAAAAAGTGGTATTTACACACAATGTAGTACTGCTCTGCCATAAAAATAAACTTGAGGCATTGATAGGCAGATACAATTTGAGAATATAATATTAAGTAAAATAATACACAAGCTTAACTATACCATCGCATATTATATAGAGTAACTCAAAGTGCCCTGCTTTTTATTTTTTTCTGTATTTAGGACAAGGTCTACAGGGTCTACAGGGTCTCATAACATACATCAGACTCATAGTGATTCTCCTGTTCTCAGTCTCCCAGGTGCTGGGATTCCAGGCCTGCACCACCACACCATCCCAGTCTCAACTGCTATCTCAGCACACCCTGTCACTGGGGCTGGGGATGGAACCTTGGCCACTGCATTTGGTCTAAGCAAGTGCTTTAGTCTGCTGAGCTACCAGGCCAGCCCCAAATACCCTATTTTTGATACTTAACAATACACATAAATAATTTAAGGTGCTCACAAATTAACATGCTCCTCTTTGAATGAACATATTTGATTCACCAATTTTGAAATACAAAGGAAAAAACTATCGGCAGCAATCAACCAATCTTTCAAAACGTATTACTAGTACAGTAAGTCCAGGGCCAATAATGATTAATTTAGTAAACAACTATAAAGCATCCATGTTGTGCTATCCATTGTGCTTTCATACTTTTTGTTGTTGCTGTTGAGGTAGGCTGGGTTACCAGGAATCAAACCCAGGCAGAAGCTGTGCTGCTGAGCTATGTCCTGAGCTCCCCACTGTGCTGGATGCTATATGCCTGAAAGTAAAATTTGTAAGTGTTTGCTTTATCATGAAACCTATGTAGATAACAAAACGAATATGGCTCTCTCATGTACAATCTATACACCATAAATCAAATGTAACCTAACTCAAAATGGATTTAATGAAACAAGCATGGTAGCACAGGTCTATACCAGTACTCTGAGAGGTTGAAACAGGAGGATTACAAGTTCTAACCCAACTTAGCAGTTTAGTAAAATACTCTCTCAAAATGTGAAAAAGAAAGAAAAAAGAAAAAAGCTTGGGGATACACAGCTCTCTGTAAAGGAGCTGGGCCCAGTAAATATCAGGGCTTAGCTTAGCCTTTGTTAAATGTGCTCAAAACACAAGTATTAGTCCTCAGTTGGGTGAAATCATCTAGTACAAAAGTGTTAAGTATCTCACACATAATTTATTGAATACTTGTACCCCAAAATTTCTATTTACAGTACCCTACAGAGACTGGTTATTCTCCTTCCTGACCTTCTGGAGAAAGACAAGCCGTCATTTGCTGCTACTGTGTAACAACCCAAGAAATTATTCCTCCAAATATCACTAGCAGAGGAAAAGATCAAAATTTTAAAATCGAACTATAGTTTGTACTGAATTCATACTGGTTTTGCACTGCATTGAAGTCAAGAAAGCATTAAGTCAAAAGATTTAAGTTAGAACCATCTGTAACTGCTCTTGCACAATGAAACTTCATAGGAATAATCCTTAAATCTCCTGTTTAGGTTCCCCAAAGCCACTACCAACTTATGGTGCAATGTATACTCCCATCCCCTAGGCACAATTATTACACTATGTAGCAAAACCTGCTTTGCAGCTTTTGATGCAAGAAAGCATTAGAAAGTTTTATTCATTCAACAAATATGAACTGCAACATTTACATTGTGTTTAATATTGTCACAGAAATGTTGGATGACATACGCATGAAGCTAACCAAAAACACAGGAAATAGTGCTTTTGGTTACACAGTGTTAATATGAAGTGATAACAGTCTCAACAGATTGAGATTATTTCAAATGAAAAAGACATTGTATTAGAAAAACAGGCTGTGAACATGAACAAAAGTTAAGTGTTTTAATTTGCATTTTTCTAATGGCCAGCATGTTGAAGGGTTTTTCTAAGTACTTGTTAGCCATAATTAGGTCAAGATCTGACTAGATAAAAACAGGAGTTAGTTTAGCTTTGGGGTTTCATTACATTTTAATATATTGAAAAATGTTGATGTATATTATTCTAGAGAACAGGATCTAATATACACAAACATAAGGCTTTAAGGAATCTAAAAATGCTATAATTACCTGCAAAAATGTGTAAGTACATGCATCTTTCTTTTCTTAAAAGAGTTATTAAATAGCTTCTGTCAGATGCTCAGTAACATTTCTTACTCAAAAGATTCATCGACAGTTTCTGGAAAATAAACTAGGACCAATGTAGGTAAATTATGAATAGCCAAATTTTGGTTCAAGATTTGGAAATGCTGTATTATCACTTTTCGTTATGTCCAGTAATGTGATCTGTTATATCATAAAACAGCTGCTTAGCCTGGGAATGCATATACAATGGTAGTATGAGGTCTTCAACTTTTTTAGAAAGATGCCAATAAGTGGAATGGCTCAGTTAAACAGAATTTGTAGTTTTAGTTTTTTGAGAAAACTCCATACTGACACTTCCATAGTGATCATACTAGTTTACCTTCCCACCATCAATGTAAAAGGGTGCTTTTTAACTAGACCACAGCCTTACCAGCAGTTATGTGACTTCTTGAGAATGCCCATTCTTACTGAGAAAGATGGAATCTCAAGTGTTGTTTTAATTTGCATTTTTCTTTTTTTTTTTTTTTTTAGAATTTATTTTTTTTTTCTTGTTTCAGAACTTTTGTTTGTTCATTTATTTATTTATTTTTATGGCCGGCTCAGCCTGCCCTCAGGGCAAGGCTGGTGCAGCATGTGATGCAGCCATCCTGCTGGGCCCATAATTTGCATTTTTCTAATGCAGGGTGTTGAACATTTTTTCAAGTACTTGTTAGCAATTTGTACTTCTGTGAATGTCTACTCATTTCATTTATCCTTATTTGACTGATGTTTTATTTGGGGTAAGCCATATTATAGCGATAGATGTATATCCATGTTTATTGGTAGCACAATTCATAATAGCTAAATCTGGGAAGCCTTGTATGTCCAGCAACATATGAATACATAAAGAAAATGTGATATGTGCACATAATGGATTGCTACCACGCTATAAAGAAAAATTCAAATCATTTAAAGGAAAATGGATGCACATCAAGACAGTATTAAGTGAAATAAATCAGACATACAAGCTAAAATATTGCATGATTTCTCTTATGTAGGAAATCCAAGTTATAAATAAAGAGCAATGGTGCACGCCTGTAATCCCAGCACTTGGGAGGCTGAGGCAGGAAGATCAATGAGAGTTTGAGACTAGCCTGGGCTACCAAAGTGAGCTCAAGGCCAGCCAGCACTGCAGAGCAAGACCCTGTCTCAATAGATAGATAGATAGATAGATAGATAGATAGATAGATAGATAGATAGATAGATAGATAGCAAAAGAAATGATAGATAATAGGAGCAGGTGTGGTGGTACACTGCTATAATCACAGAATTCAGACTAAAGCAGGATGATCACTCCTAAGTTTGAGGCCAGCATGTGCTACCTAGTGAGTTCAAGGTCAAAAAAGACAGAATAGGAAGTAGCAGAATGAATAACTTTGTCCAATGTAAGGGGATCAAGAGATGAAGGAAGAGGGGAGAAATGGAGGTGACAGAAGGAATGTGGCTTATGTACTATGTACATGCACCAACTCCACACAAGGCAAACATGTACTAGTACAAAAATAAAATTTTTCAGAAGAACAAACTCATGCAGTGATACTTACTTATATAAAATGTCATGGTATAAGACTACCTTTTAAAATGTTAGGGCTTTGATTAACATTTTTTTTTAAATTTTTAATCATATTTGAAAGCAAGTCTTTAATGAGAGTATCAATGGTTAATATTGGTATACAAGTTTTTTCTTTTTGGTATTGAGACAAACGATACAGTAAAGAGCTTAACTTTGGGCAGCGGGTCATTAATACCTAGTTCTAGAGAAAAGAAAAACAAAAGGGGTGATGACTCTCATAAAGGTTGATAGTATTGACTGTAAGCTACATGTGCTGTAGATAACGAAAGAATAAAAAAATTATATAGTTAAGACCACTCAATGTACCTGTAGGCTGAAAACCCTCACCCTAAATGTTTATTCACTGATAATACATTATGTGACCTCACGGGTCTTCTGCCTAAGAAAGAAATGTGTAAGGCAGAGCTATTTAGCAGATAATCTATGAGTTACAGTTGTAGTCAAGTTTTTTAAACCTTTTAAAAGCAAGCAAATTACACTACTAACAGGAGAAGTGTACACTATGCTGATTATATTAATTTTACCTTCTTTGCCTCAATCTCCCTTCCTCTGCCAGGGATATAACCCGAGGTCTCAAGTATGCTAAACACCCTCTTTTGGTGAAACTGACTGGTTTTGAGGCCAGGCTGCTGGTAAACTTATTAACCCTGCCTGATTTCCCAAGCACTGGGATTACAGGTGTGTGTATCATGCCTGGTTTTTAGCAATTCTTAGAACAGATTTTAGGTTCATAGGAGACTCAGCAGAAAGTACAGCTCTCCTGTGTCTTCCACTATGTTTCCTTCTTGGAGGCTTCTGAAATATCTCTCAATGGAGTGGTACAATTCTTATAATCACTGTCCTCTCAAGAATGAATGACACGGGGCCTGGCAGGATGGCTCAGTGGTCTAAAGCGCCTGCTTAGGAAAGCTTGGGGGGCTTCAGGGACCGTGGTTCGATCCCCAGCACCACATGCTGCACCAGCCCTGCTCTCAGGGAAGGCTGAGCCAGCCATAAAAATAAATAAATAAACAAACAAAAAGTTCTGAAACAAGAGAAGAAAAAAAAAAAAAAAAAAAAAGAATGAATGATAGTTTGGATTCCAAGATCTAGGGTAGCTGTAATGACAATTTGTGCAGCATCTTTTTGTATGTTTACTTGTAATCTATGTATCTTCTGTAGTGATGTGTCTGTCCTTTATGCCTTTTTAATCAGGTTGTATGCTTACTGTGGAACTTTAAGACTGACCCATTTATTTCTCTCTTTTTCTTGGTTTTTCTGAGACAGGTTCTCACTCCGCAGTTTAGGCTAACCTTGAACTCACTTTCTAGCCCAGGCTGGCCTCAAACTTATGGTGATCTTCCTGACTCAACTTCCTCAGTGCAACCTCACAACTAGCCCAAGAGTTCTTTGTATATTCTGAATAATACCATTTTATCAGACATATCTTCTGCAAATTTTTTAAAGCCTATAAATATAGGTCTTATCATTCTCCTGATATCTTCATTTCTTGTTAATTTCAAATTAATTCATTAATTCTAGAATCTCAGTATTTCAATACGGGCAATGGAACTTTTGTTACATGGATGTCCTTGGCAGCTGTGGCTATGAAAGGTATCATTGCAGTATAGTACTTTTTCATACAACACTACTAAATAATTCCACAAGAAAAATTCAGATTAAGTGAAGTTTAAATTATTGTACTTCTCAGTCAAGTGCTTTCATGACTATGAAGAAACATTCGTTTGGCTTCTTCATACAAGAATTTGATAAAACAAAACTAAAAATTTCTCTAAGACTAGTGAATTAATTTCCATCCACTTTACTAGACACAAAATGAGAATTACATATAGTTTAAAATGAATGAAATAGGGCTGGTGAGATAGCTCAGCAGTCTAAAGTACCTGCTTAGGCAAGTTTAGGCAACCACAGGGACCACGGTTTGATCCCCAGCACCATGTGCTGCGCCAACCCCACCCCCAGGGCAGGCTGAGCCAGCCACGATATAAATAAAATGAATGAAATAAAAAATATGGCTAGGGGCTGGGGAGATAGCTCCGAGGCACAAGTGCCTGCCTGACAAGTGCAAGGTCGTGAGTTTGAACCCCAGTCCCGCAAAAAACAAACAAATAATAATAATAATAATAATAATAATAATAATAATAATAATAATAATAAATAAAAAATAAAAAACATGGCTATAAAGTGATGGCTGCAAATAGTAACTAACACCACAAAAATCACTTATAGTAAGAAGCTTTAGGAGCATTGCTTGTTTGATTTTTTTTTTTATTTGTTTGTTTGATTAATTATTTGCTATAGGGACTTGCTATGTAGTTCAGACTTATAGTGATCTTTCTGTCACAGTTTCCCCAACTCTGGGATTACAGGCATGTGTTACTATGCCCGTCTCAGTGGCTGGCATGGTCTGCAGTACTGTGAATCGAAACCAGGTCCTTGTACTTGCCAGGCAGGCACTAAGACTGCTGAACTATTTCCCCAGGCCCTAGCCATACTATTTTTAAATGATGGTGGCAACAGTGATTTAGTTTTTCATGAGAGGTAACTTGTAGCTTGGTGTACATAAGTGTTCTGAATATTTATAATTTGAACCTATATATTAAATCAAATTCTGTTGCAAGAAATTACTTAACCCTAAATAGCCACTAACTAGTTCAATCATTAAGATAATATAATTTTAAGGCCAGCTTTCAAATTACTATAGCAAACCACAAATGAATTTAAAGGCGGCACAAATATTTTAAAATGGCATTTTAGGGCTGGGCATGCTGACTCAACCAGTAATCACAGAACCCTGGAGGATGAAGCAGGAGAGTCGCCAAGTCCATCCTAGGGGGTGCAAATTAGCAACTTGGTGGCACTCTGTCACAAAATAAAAAGTAAAAAGAGAAAGATCTAGGGATGTGTTCACTGAGTTCAATCTTGAGTACCATAATAACTGTCTTAGTTACTTTTCACTCGTTGCTGAGACAAATACCCAACACTCAAAATGAAGGAAGGAAAGGTTTATTTAGCTCACAGTTCGTGGAGGTTTCAGTCCATATTCGGCTGGTCCAAGGTTGAGTGGACCAGGGCAGAGAGCATCCAGTTCATGGCGATGGAACAGCAACAATATGGTGGCAGAGGCAGCCAACCAAACAGGGCAGCAGAGAGCAACAGCTCTAGTCTGTCTCTCTGTCGCTCTTTATATTACATTCAGGCTCTCTGGCTTAGGATATCCGCCCTAGACCACAGCCATCGTCTCGGCCCTACTCAGGCTGATAATCCCATCAGTACTGTACCACAATCCCAGGGACCACGAATCAAGTCTCAATCTATAGAAGCCACACCCCATGACTGCATGAGGCTTTGGGGGGACAACTAGACATAAACCATAACAATAATATAGAACAAAAAATAAAAATAGCATTTCAGGAATATCACTCATTAAAAACATGACTACATGACAAAATTTCAAGTTATGCCTATGTTATTTATTTATTTATTTATTTATGTTTCAGAGCTTTTGTTTATTTATTTTTATGGCCGGCTCAGCCTGCCCTGAGGGCAGAGCTGGCTCAGCATGTGGTGCCGGGGATAGAACCGCAGTCCCTGCAGTCTCCTAAGCTTTCCTAAGTAGGCACTTTAGACCACTGAGCCATCCTGCCGAGCCCACCTATGTTATTTACAAAATGAAATAAAGTACAAAAATTAAAGTAAATAAAAAGGTAAAAACAAAATAAGGCATAAACACAAATGGTACAATACAGTAGTACCTGGTACTGAGAGGTCTACTGAGTACTAAACTTTTTGGATAAAGGGCACTAACTTAGGAGACACAGAACCTAACAGGTCTCGGCTTGGGCACTGAATAGGAAATTTTTTGTTAAAATGCACTGAGCAGCTGGGTATCTAGCTGAGCAGCACAAGCACTTGCCTAGTAAGTGCAAGATCCCAAGTTCAATTCCCTGTACCAAACAAACCAAAAAGAGTGTTGAGTACCAAATCTGAAGAATTTCAAAGCAGTGACACACCAAGATATGACAGGTATAGCTATGTAGGGTAAGGAAATTATAAACAAGTATTGAAAATATATAAATTACAAACGAATGTTCTTGAAAGAAAAGACAGTTTACACTGACACTGAGAAAATACCCATAAAGAAAGTTCCCATAAAGAAATGGCATAGTAATATATTTGGGAAAGACTATGATGGCAAGGTAAAAACAAGAGAACTTTGTAGCTTTAATGTCTATGACTGCCTTCAAGTGCTTATTTTGGGAGCAGATCAAAACACACTGCAAGGAAAGTGCTTACAATGTTGCTGGTAATATAAAAGTTTCTATTTAAGATCGATACTGATTTTTGCAATAAAAATAAAAGATAAAATGAATAATCTAGTACTGGCTACAGAAACTTAAGTTACTAACCTTATAGAAAGAGTGTTGACAAGATAACAAACGTGAATGTTTTTGTCACAATTAGTATTGAAGAAGAATATTAAAGTTAACATTCAAACTGTTTCCTAATGTTAGTTGACCTTAAGAAAAACAGAACTGGAATGACAATTCTTACAACACTGTAGTGCCATTCCTATCCTTGGAAGACACATTTCAAGGCCAAATCCTACGGACAGCACCAAACACTATAAACATATACTATATTAATGACCTCAATATGCATTTCTTTTCCTTTTCTGAGAACCTTCATGAATTTAAGAAAGTACTTTATGACCTCTCTCTCTCTCTCTCTTGCTCGTGCTCTCTCTGTTTGCAGAACCGGGGATCAAACTCAGGACCTTACACTTGCCAGGCAGGCACTTGTGCCACTCCGCCATCTCCCTGGCCCTATGACTTCTCTTTGACACATTTAAATTGGCAATGTGAGTTTTGTGCTTTGGAGTCATTGCTAGATGAAGTAAGGGTTACTTTTAAAACCAGCAAACCAATGTCACTAAGAATAAGCATTCCCATGATTGTTGTTTTTGTAACTAATCCTAACAAATAATGTTCTTGACCACTTTTTGGATTGCTCTCAATGCTACCAATTTTAACTGAAATAAAGTCTGGTTATTCCCTTATACTTACTTGTCTAGTAAATAAATCAAATGACAGCTACCTGGGGACAAGCAATGTGTTTGGAACAAACTGCCTTCTGCTCCCTCACAGAGATTTTATTCCAGTGGGGTTAGTAAACACCACCACTACTTTCCTACTTATATTCTGAAGATCTATTTCTTTTACTTACCATCTACATTTACAAATACCACTTTCTCAGTTGAATCAAGCAAGACCACGATACTTAACATCTGTATTTCCTTTTTTGCAGAAGGCACATTAATCAAATTGTTCATCATCATTAAAACAGGACCTCAAATGAAACACTTAGGTCATTATAGTCTCATAATGTTTTGCCTTCTCTTGAAATTCACCTTTCAAATAATGGCCCACTTACTGCAAAATTTTCCTCTCTTACTACTTGTAATTCTCTGAAATCACTCAGAAGGATTTTGCATTAATGACATCCCCATGTGAGGAGTGGGTGTTGGGGACTCAAGTGTGCTATACATATACTCTAAAGGCAAGCTACTCTCCAGCCCTCATATCTGTTTCTTGAAACTTAAGCTGTTGACTTTTCTTTAAAAAAGCAAAAAAGGATAAAGTCTCACCATGAGACTCACACTGATCTTTTTTGTTGTTGTTGTTGCTATTGTTTAAACTTCATGTTATGGGCGGCTCAGCCTGCCCTGTGGGTGGGGTTGGCACAGCACGTGGTGCTGGGGATTGAACCTGCAGTTGCCTAAGCAAGTACTTTAGACCACTGAACTATCTCACCGGCTCCCTCATGCTTATTTTGAACTCACTATAAACCATCCTACGGCATAGGACAGCCTAAAATGTGTGACTATCCCCCGTCTCTGCCTGAGTGCTGAGATTTCAGGGGTATGCCACCATGCTTGGCTCAAAATTAACAGTAAGAAGTTTTACTCATTATTTCATGGTTGTAAATATTATCAATAGGCACAAAACTGCCTCATCTAGGTCCATATTCTGAACTTGGGAACATTTAATCAGACCATTCCAACAGAGCCTCAAATAAAGTTAACTAAATCACTCCCCTGCTTAAAATAGGGAAATACTATGTTTAGAAAGGTATCCAAACTGGGGATATAGGTCAGTGGCATAAGTGCCTGCCTGGCAAGTGTAAAGTCCCAAGTTTGATACCCAGTACTGCAAGAAAAACAGAAAAGGGAAGGTGGGAAGGACACAAGAAGGGAGAGAGAGAAGGGTCCAAGTCATTTTTACCTGACACATGTACTCAACAAATGTACCCTCTTCTGCATTTCAGCTTCAAGTTCCATTACCTTATTTTCCTGAAGATACATTACACATTTGTAAACATCTTCTGTTCTTTCATCCTCTTCTCATGTAGTTTAAGATGTTTCCCTATACGTCAAAATTAAGTCAGACCTCTACTTCTCCATTCAGGGTCTGGCTGAAACACAATTTTTTTCTACTAATTTTCAGATCTCACCACTTAAAAGTAACTTGTTTTGTTTTACACAGCCATTGTTACTTTAGAGCAGTGGTTCTCAACCTGTGGATCGTGACCCTGGTGGGGGTCGAATGACCAAAACACACAGGTCGCCTAAAGCCATTGGAAAATACATATTTAAACCCATGCTATGCCATGGTGAAATGTTATTTATTGGAATTAGTAATAAATATTGCTCAACATATAATTAAATAGTTTCATGATTAATCACTATGTTTAAATTATGTTTGATTTGCAGCAATGAGAATATATAATGCATATCACGTATTTACATTCCGAATCATAACTGCAGCAAAATTACAGTTTTGAAGTAGCCACCAAAATTATTTTTTGATTTTGGGTCACCACAACATGAGGAATTGCACTGCGGGGTCACGGTATTAGGTTGAGAACCACTGCATCACCCAAAATAGATTATTTATGAATATATCTCCAAAATAACTTTATTTATGACCATTTCTCACATTTGTTTTGTATAGCATCTAACAATGGGTTTGTAGAATAAAAACTATCAACTATTTGAAATGAAGTTATAAAGCTGAGTATTCTTAGGAAAAACATTTTTTTTTTATTACTTCTTAGCAAAGGCACAACTGAAAATGTAGAACTAAAATAAGTTAAAGGTAAGTATAATGTCCTGAATTTGATTCCCATTACCAAAAAACAATAACAACAAAACAGTTAAAGTCCAGAATATATGAAATTGAAACAACTCAATAAACTCAGTGCATGGAAATTAATTCTATTTTTTTTCAAAGAAACTAATTTTAAAATGAGCAGCAAGCCTAAATAGATTCACAAAGGCCTAAATAGACATTTCTCAAAACAATAGATGAAAAATAACCTTCACCACTAATCTTTAGGGGAAATGAAAATCAAAACTACAATATGATAGATTATGACCTCATTTTAGTTAGAAAGGATATATACACACAGTCAGCCCAAAGAATGGATACACATTTGAGGAAAACAAAAATAGGGTATTTTTTTTCAACAGATGGTGTTACCTGAGCATCACAGAAAACCGGATGCACCGCTATCCCTTAAGAGGAGAAACTGAAAATGCATGTGCAGTGACCTCAAAGACCAAGGATCCCCATGCAGCAGTTTGCAGCAGTAAATGTGAGAACTAACAGCCATCACTTCCAACACCTCTTGTAATTATAGAGACCAAAGGTTAACTTGTTTGTATTCATGTCATGATCTCTCGATAAATTTAATATTAAAATATTTATAGTATTTTTTCTTTTCCTAAAGTAGTTATGTATTTTGACACACTCAGTATACATTGCTTTTGAGGCTACAGAGAAACAGGTACACTTACATATGTTTGGTGAGAATGCAAATTGGTACAGCCATAATGGAAAACAGGAGGGAAACACCTCAAAAAATTATGAGTATGGGCCAGCGAGATGGCTCAGCAGTCTAAAGCGCCTGCCTAGGAAAGTTCAGGCAAGTGCTGGGACAGCTGCTCAATCCTTGGCACCACATGCTGTGCAACCTCACCCTAGGGTAGTTTGAGCTGGCCGTAACACAAATAAATAAATGAGGTTTAAGAAAAATAAAATTAAATTAAAAATAAATGAGTAGAACTGCCATATGATCCAGAAAACTCACTACTTGGTATACTTCTCAAAGAGAGAAATCAGCACCCTAAGAGCCATGGGCATGCCCATGTTTATTACAGTACTGTTCAAAAGTCCACAAAGGAGTTTTGATGACCTAATGAAAGGAGAAACTAAAGGTGGTTATGTATAATGATGGAATTATGTTCAGTCACAAAAAAACTGAAAGCCTGTCATTTCAGGGAAATACAGCAGTCACAGAGTAACACTACATGAACTCATTCATGTTCAATCTAAAATAGTTGATCACTGGGGAGCTGAGGGGGGAACAGTGGCTATAAGAGGTTGGGGACAGTAATGAAGAGGGAGTTATCACTAAGGTTTAATCAATGGGTAGTATGCTATTTAGCTAGCAAAAAAAAAAGAGTTCTGGATTTTTACTGCACAGTAGTGTAACTACAGGCAACCACATTATACTATAAGTGTCAGAGAAGCTGTGGTAGGATTTTCACTGTTTTTCCCTACAAACAATAATAAGCAAGCAAGGGGGTTAGGCAGAAGTGCCTGCCTGGCAAGTGTAAGGTCATGAGTTCAAACCCTGGTCTTGCAAATAATAATAATAATAATAATAATAATAATAATAA
>PVJA010014415.1:28066-47654 GCA_004027025.1 Myocastor coypus | reverse complement strand
GATTGCTTAGTCACACAGATCCCAAACTGGAGAAGTGAGCTCAATCTACTTATATACTTGGGAGATATGTTTGCGGCTTACGAAGACCTTTGTTAGCACCTAGAATAGCATCATGATGGGGCAGAGTGAATTTCAGGAACATCGGAGAAGTCATTCTGCCTGATGTGGCCCATCCTTCTAGTCTTGCCCATCAGCCAGGACCACGTCTCTACCTTCCGATGGAGAGGGTGGTCAGCTCTGTGGCAGGAACTCATGTGATATGCCACAACATCAGAGCTATGCTAGGGAGCCTTCTGTAGTTGTTTGTCTGCTGCCCAAGCTTAGCTACAAGGATGCTATGATACAGGAAGGATGCCTTTCTGCAGAACGAGGTCGCCATGGGGCTGCTGACCCTGTGAGTCCTCAGGTCTGAGACCAACCCCTGCAGGTAGCAGACAAGGTCTTCCAGGAGGTCACTGCCAAGGTGTTGGCCACACTGTCATAGCTGAGCTGTGGCCCCACCCTTTGTGCCCCACCCTCTCTGCCTTGTGCCCACCCGCAGCCTGCTGCCAGGGGAGTTATATTCTAATAACTTGATTTTTAATTAGTGAGAAGCCAAGGCAGTACTAGCTAAATGTCTCACGAGGCATTACAGATGACTCTAAATGCCTCACGATATAAATACTTTTCATAAAAGGAAAACATCAGTAGCTTTGCATATATTTATACGTTTTGCCCTTTAAGTTTGAGTTTAAAGGCTGAACTCGGAGATGGTGGTGAGGCGACGGGAAGGTGGCTTCTCCTAAAGATCTGCGCGGTGGACGGAGTGATTCGCGGGGTGCACACCCAGGCCCCGCCACAGGCGACAGGTGCGTTTGGGGGCCTCACTAGGGTGAGGGATGCAGGGTGGCTGCACACAGCCTTCAAAGTGACCCCTTTTGTGGGGGAACCTTGTGGGGTTCTCTGTCTAATTGCCAAGGACCGCTCAGGTGCTCGGGGGTGAGCTGTGCCCTGGGAGCTTAACCACTGGAAAGTGCCATACGTGGGACTTTAAAATTTCTCTCATGCAAATTACCATTTTTCCAGGCAAACATTTTGTGGAAATTATAGAGCTCTGCTTATTATAATTCACTTCTGGAATGTAAATATCCATTTTCCCTAAGAATTTAAGGTGCTTTTTCAAAGTAAAATATTAAAAAAATAAATAGTTCAAGCAGCTAAAGCTATTTAAAAGTTAAATTGTCTAACTAAAAGAATTTATTCCATGACATTTGGGTCTGGACAAGAATAAAACTTGTTTCATTTTAGCTCCGCACTAGAAAAAAAAAATCGCCTCTCACGCGTGATCTACTTTCTTCTGTGAGTAACACGGGACGATGGGATTTTTCGACTCAACTTTGCGCGGGCGGCGGCGTGCCAGGCTGGGCAGGGCAGCACATCCTGAGGGCCACAGCCGCGCTTCCTTCCCTCACCCCGCCTCTGTGTCGGGCCACAGGACAACCCCTCCAACCCCCCGCCAGGCCTCCCTCGGAGCTGTTGCCCTGCCACCCCAGGCTTTGCTCCCAAGCTCCCTCTGCCTCAGTCCCACCCTGAGGAACAGGCTAGGACCTGATCCTGGAGGATGCCCTCCCCTGCAGGCCTGCATCTAGTGGGCTGTTTCATCTTGACTGCGTTCCTTGATTTCATGGCTGCACCTGTGAAATGGAATTATCAGCGCTGTGTGTCCCTGGCTCGGATCTTCCCCCTTGCAGGAAAAAAATGGAGGCAGGCCAGGCATGCTCAGTGGAAACCGCGCCTGGATCCTGAGTCCTGCCTCCCCTCACTGGCCAGTGTGCAGTACGGTCACTCCCTGCTGCAGGATAGCGGCAGGGACGGGGCCACTTCCCTCGGCCCAGCAGGGGGAGGTGAACAGCTCGCAGTGAGCTGAGACACGTGCACCAGCCGCAGCGCCCCAGCCGCAGCAGCCCATGCACCTTGGCTGTGCTAAGCGTGCTTCCAACTTGCAGGATGCTCACTGTACAGAGGCTTCATCAGGAAGCATCCCCACGGCAGGCTGGGCAGCCTCCCTGTTCTAGGAATTGCTGGGCCTGATTAATGGGAGGGCTCCCTCCGTAGCCTCGTGCCACTGGCAGCCTCTCAGGCCCCTGGCCTGTTTTCCTTGCCCCGGTCCCCTGCATGGCTAGCTCTCACCCCCTCGGCTTTTCAGGTCCTCGGGCTGTCCCAGTTGGTTCCACTCACTCCTCCGCACAGGACCTGCTCACTAGACCGGCTTCCTTCTTTCCTTTCCTGGTCTCTTCTGCTTCCGGGAGCCACCCCGCCCCTTCCTGGGCCCTGGCTTCCCCAGCGCTGTCCACAGCTTTCCCCACCAGCCTGTCTTTCCCCCAGGGCAGCTGGGGCTTTGCCCACCCACCGGGCAGCGCTGTCCCTGGAGGCTCTGCTCCTTGCTCTTCTCTCTCCTGACCTCATGCTTTCCGGGTGAACACCCAGGATTTTATCAACCAGTCTGATGTTTCCCCTTGAGCTTCTCGCTCGGCTCTTACTGCCTGGACTGCTTGCAGAGCGCCATCGGAGCATTGTGGGGAAGGCCACAGTGTAGACTCTGGGGTATGGTGGATTTAGTCTGCTGGAGGTGGGGAAGTTAACTGCATGAGTACGGCGCGGCTACATGAAGTGACACTCACAGGGAGGTGCCCCTAGACTCTCGCTTCCCTTGCAGTCTGTGGCACTGGCTGATGGTGAGCACCTACCTACCCTCCTGCAGTCTGCCTCACATTGTTCCTCAGTGCACTGCACACGGCGTGCATCGACACCACCAAAGCGCTGCACGGAAAGGCTGGGAGCTGGCCGAGCTCCCCCAGTCTGCAGGCACAAGAGTGAGCTCTGAATTCCAGCAGGACAGCTGCAAAACTCCATCCTGTAAACACCGCATTATCCATAGAGGGCTCAACGTGCACGCCTGTGCATGAAGGACCGTGAGGAAAACATGGACTTCTAAGAAAGGAAATGAAACAGCGTGGTGAGAACTAAAGGCCGCAGCATTTACTGCAGGAGATTTAGGTGCCTACAGACCATGTGGAGAACAATGCCGGAGGTTCCAAGGGTTTGCAACAAGGGCAGCACACGGTGTCCTTCTTCCTGTAACGGACTTACCTGCAAAATGTATTGTTCTGAAAATATTGAAAGCTGGCCACGACGCCTGTGTCTTCAGTGGGAGTTTCTTAGAGGTAAATCAGTAAACTAGTCAACAGGTGTTCTGCGAACTTATAAAGTCTCTTTTGATGGTCCTGATCCCCACAGAGAAGCTTTCGAGCCTAGCAGTCCCTCAAAACCCAGTATCAAATTTTCATTTTTATCTCACCTTCTAACAAAAGTGACTACTTCTATCAAATTGAAAAGCCAATACAGACATCATCAGACTAATATTTTATGATTTTGCAGTATCTCACAGCAGTTACTACTGTGGACCTCAGCCCTCTCTCCTTCAGAACTTGGAATTATAAGAATGGTGATAATTACTAAGTAGTCATCAAAAGAGTTATAAGAGGAATGAGGGGAAGGACTACCATGGCGGCAAGACCTGCAGCTGCTGGCTCACGCTGACCGGTTTCGAGCGGCTGAGGTTAGTCAGCCCTGCCTCCCCGGCTGGTGCATCCAGTGTTTCTTACTAAGCATGTCCACACCTCTGGAGTCTCTGTACCAAAAGCCTGGAGTGGACATCTTTCCCTTGTGTTTCGCAGATTATCACATTCACCCTTACTCCCATGACCTTTTATTGATGGCAGTACAAAGGAACAAAAGACCAACTTTAATAGCCATAGAGCGCAGAGTTCTGCATACCTGAGGGTGAAAAACCCGGTGTAAAAGAAGAACTTTATAAGGTAGGATTTGCTTTATGAAAAGCACTAGACCTTAGGCAGAGTACAAAGATCAGTCCTGATCCATGTCTGACTACAACTGTAAGCTTGTGGCTTCAATGGTCATTGACCAATTACTGTTTTATTATATTTTCTCTTTATTTTTATGGTACAGAATGCAGTGTTTCCCACAGGCAGCCCTTGAGCCCAAATATATTAACAGCTGGGGAGAGGAAAAAGGAACTTGAGCTTTATCTACACCGAGGGACTAACTGAAGTTCGTTGTGCATGGAGCTACGTGTCACTAGTTTTCTAAAGCGATTGTTCTATTGTAAATGGCTCTTTTAAAAATTCTTCAAGAGGAAATTTGTTGTGTCCGAGTTATGATTTGTGAATATTACAATTCCTGGAGATTTTCTATTTTCCCAGGCACAATAGCTTGTAGAGAGACAGAAGAGATAAAGGAACAGTCATTACTGCAGGGCTTAGCAGCCCACCCAAGGGTCCTCCACTAAACCAGTCACCAGAACCAAGGCACAGACTCTCCGTTGGATGCTGAGTGTGGGCCTCGGGGCCAAGTGCCTAGCAGGAAGCTCTCCACCACTGAGCCACACTGCCAGCCCCACACTTACATTGTCTCAGGAAAGCAATTAAGGATTTAGTTTTTAAACTCTGTCCATTTACTTATGCACTATTTGAGCAAGCCAGTAAATGTGGATATAACATCACAGAAACGCACGAGGGCATTATTTCCTGGGCTGAGGGTGGGAACCAGGGCCCCTCCGTGTGCTCACCAAGTGTTCTCAGGAACTGTGGCCACACAGCTGGCACTTCCCCTGGGCCAGGGATACCCCAAGAAGTTTGGGACTCACTGTGTGGAAGGGGAGCTGTGGGCACAGGAGCGGCAGGCACGGGAGCTACTGTCTAGCACCATGGAGTTTCCAACAGATGCTACAGAAGCGGGTGATTTCGCCGTCCACACTCCTCTGGTCTTTCTCCAGAGATGCCAGTAGCAGTTTCCCAAAGTGTGGAGGCCGGTGGTATGGGGCTTTGACAGTGGCTCCAGTGATAAAGAAAAAGAAAGGGGTCTTCAGAGATATTAAAACACATTGGAACAAGCGTGTTTCATCATTTGACCAGGGAGTCTCATTTTATTTTATTTTGGTTTTGGTTGTGCTGTTGCATTCAAGTCCTAGGACCACGTGCCTAATTCATGAGCTCTGTGCTGTGGAGCGGCATTCCCAGCACTTTTATAATGCTTTCGTTCTGAAATGGAGTCTCACTAAGATTCCCAGGCTGGCCTGGGAATTGGAATTCTGCTGCCTCAGCCTCCTAAGTAGCTGGGATCATAGACAAGTGCCGTCATGCCCAATGAAAGTTTGACTTTATTTTTCTATGTGTAGCAAGTATTTCCTTACACAAGTGCTCACAGTTGTATGTAAGAAATGTGTGTAACACTTTTATGCATGACTCAGAGAATGTTACAACATGGTGTGCTGTTTACTTCAACCATAAATGCAGTCCTCAAAATCACCGTTTTGTTGAAGTGTAATTTTATTCTAATAGAAAATTACTCTACGCCTATGATAGGTGTGTTTCAGAGCATATTATTTTTGGATAATAAGTAATAAATCTGACTATCATCAGCAGGATTTAAACAAGTGAGGATAAGTAATAGTGCATATACTATTTTCAAAGCAATGCTGAATATTTAGGTAACTGATTTATTAACCTGATTTAATCATTCCACATTATGAAAGTATCAAAACATCATATTGCACCCCATAAACATAGGTAGTTATGTTTGTCAATTAAAAATGAAAGTAAATATGTAGTATCCAAGTTTCAGTTTAACAGTTCGCTATCTGTTTAAAGAAACCTTTCTTCCTAACCAAGTAATACTCCTATTTGCTGCTTTCTACGAGGCACGTGTGTTGTAGGTGTTCCCAGTTTTCCGAGATGAAGGCAACCTCAGTGAACTGTGCTAGGATTTGGTCTTCGTTACATAGCCAGAGGAGGGAAGGCCTCCAGGGGTAAGAAATTCAAAGAACTGAAACCATAAGTTCGAGTGCTAGATTCCTTTGCTTCTTGTATTTGCTGTGCATCTGTTAATTGGTCAATGAATGATTCGAAGAAAATTTTATTTCTACTGTATCCCCCACCTGCCAGAAGCGTTTCAGGCAACTGGTAAAAGAACACCACATGTTCTCTTTTGCATCTGAAAATTACTTAGACCAACTTTAAAAGACATCAAATGTGTAATACTCAATTATTATTTTTTCACACCACCAAGGGGGCAAATTATTTTCAATGGCGCGTGCGCATGGCATGTTCCTGGAAGCTGTGGAAAAGCGCGCAGAGCCAGGCGGGAAGAGGCCTCCCCTTGCCTTTCACTCTTCGGAGGAGAGTCAGGTGCCAGACTGCGAGCCCGCCGCAGGGGCTCCCTTGGCGCAGTGGTCCCACGGCATGGCACGGACCACGCTGGAGACCTGTGTCGGCGGGCACGTAGGCGACAGTGCTGCCGGGCACCTGCTAAGAAGTCTGATGTCCCGGATTCCACCCACCTTTCCATCTCCGCATAGTAGCCCTGCTGCTCCTGGGCTCCTGTCCTTGCGGGGACCGAGGACTGCTGCGGCGTGGGCGGAGGACTGCTGCGGCGTGGGCGCAGCTGTGCGGAGCTCTTTTCTTTCCCTGCGCCGTCGATTCTGATTTTAATTTCACTCGACTTTCTTTGGAGAGGCTGAAAAGCTATGAGATCAGCCTTCCAAGCAAGCTCCGCCAGCTTTATTTTCTTAAGTGACTTAATCAAAGGTAATTCGAGTTCACATTTTTGTATCAATGGTTGTATTTAAGGAGGTCTTATCTGATTTCCATCACCAATTACAGGCTTGCGTTTCTTGTTTACATCCATCTCGGCCCTGACAGGGCCCACTCAGCTTTGATAGGAAGTCCAGCCCTCGCCTCATGTCCCCGGCCCCCCAGCACATTTGTTCTGGTAAAATTATATCTTGGGAATGATGGGCTCTGATGTGAGCGAGGATGTGGTGACCTGGGGTGGTCCCTGCCACTTTGTTTGAAAAATAAATTGTGAAACCTCAGTAGTAAATATTTGCCCCGGAGAACACATGGGAGGGAGCTGCGGTGCGGGATTGCCGCAGCGGAGACGCTGGAGTCAGAGGTTAACGTAACAGGAGTTGGTCTCCGCAGAGAGGTCACCGCGGCCGGCCGCTCAGCGCCCAGCTCTGAGGTGACTTTTAACTATTTCTGGCAAGATAAACATAGTATGTGGCCGCCTTTGGGAGCAAAGCACAAAGGTCGAGGACCCAGAGGATTAACTTCTTAAGAAGAGATGCAATATTTAACTTGGCTGCCCTCAAAAGCTGCGCGGTGGCCGCTGGCTTTCCGAGCAAGGTTTTGTTTTAAGCAAACCGCCAAGCACGCCACGTCTCCTGTCATGAGAAGCAGTGCTGCCAAGGCTCGGTGCTAGGCTCCTCCTCAGCCTCAGAGATGCAGTCTGTGAGCCCCAGCAGGCTTCTCCGTGGTCTCACCCCCTGGGTGCGCCCACCTGTACGTCCCCTCCTGTCGCCCCCACTCCTGGCGCCTCGTCTCCCTCCCCACTGTCCCTGGAGCTGCTCATCTGTCGCACCCATGTGGACCCAGAGTTTCCGGTGCCTCTGGGCTTCCTTGTTTCTCTGGTGGAAATCAGAATCACTCTAGAGCCCATCACCTCAGGACGCATCTTTCTCACCAAGCAAACTGGGACAGCGATCCAACTGCGCTGTGCCTCGGTTTCCTTGAAGTGGAGGTGGCAACAAGAATACCACTGACCTCACGGATTTGCTGTTATGGTTAAGCGAGTTAAGCTGGGATGCAAGCCCTTATTTGCCTCTGCAAACTCAAAATATTCTGAAGGTTGAAAATTGCTTAATTTGATGGAAGCGAATCCCGGCCTGAAGTGGGGGAGCTATTTGTGGACTTTCCAGTTAGTGGAAGAGTTCATAGGTTTAGGCCAAAAAACTGATGTTGGATTATGGAGTGTTGCCCCAGACACTCTTGGGATGTTACACCCTCTATGAGCACTGTACCGTCACTTTAGCATCTTGAAAAACTGTGAATTCTGAGTCATATTGCACTCCAAGATGCTTCACACAGCAAACAATGGCAATGTTAGCTGTAATTGTTATCGCACTTGGTGTTATCTGTACCTGGAACAATCCGTGGCACAAAGAAGGTGCTTAGCAAAGCCCAGTGTTGCTCCTTTCAGAAACTCGTAGAGCTCTTAGCCAGAGCATGTCACCTCTCCTGCTAAAGTGTGGCAAAGTCATGCAGTTCCTAGATGGTTGGTTGAGTGAAAGTTCCAGAAGGGGGTCATGCTCAGCTCCAGAGGGGACTGAGCAAGGCTGAAGAGCTCCCATCTTCAAGACTGGGGGTAGGAAAGAGCCAAGAGTTCATCGTCCAGGTTTTGCGAGTCATGTGGTCTCTGTCACGCCTACCCACACCTCCCCACGGTAGGTCTTAAGTGGCCATAGACAATGTGCCAACAACTGGGCATGACTGTGTCCCAGGAGAAAATGACTTACAAAAAGAAATGGCAAGCCGGGCGTGGTGGCGCACACCTGTAATCCCAGCACTTGGAAGGCTGAGGCAGGAGGATCAATGTAAGTTTGAGACCAGCCTGGGCCACAAAAATGAGTTCAAGGCCAGCCTGAACTGCATAGTGAGACCCTATCTCAAAAAGACAAAAAAAAAAAAAAAAAAAAAAAAATGGCAGGCTGAATTTGGTACCCGGCGGCAGTTACCTCATCAGTGATCAAGGTCAGTGAAAGCAGATGGCTCTGCGACTGCTACACAAGAAATAACACCACCAACACCAAATCGGCGTGAACAGTTGGCTGTCTTCCCTCCAAAAACAACTTGACCTGAGACGTACATCCTTGCTTTCTAAGTGTACTATATCGTGGCTAACGACCTGCATGTTATTGTACAGCTGTTCTCTAGACCTGCTTAATCCTTCACTGATAACGCTCTATTGAAAGCCTTCCCCCTCCTCTTCCCCCATTCCCTGACAACCACCTCTCAACATTTTGCTGCTCTGTGTTTAGCTACTTTAGGAACCACAAAGGACTAGAATCCGACAGTGGTGGGCCCTCCTGGGCTGCCTCATCTCAGGTGGTGCCGCCACACTCTCCCAGGTGATAGCAGCTGCCAGGCCGGCTTTCTTTGCTAAGCCTAGGTCATAATATACAATGGTGTGCACACTCTGCAGTTTTATTATTCATTCACGGACACTTGGGTTGATCCTGCTGTGAAAAGTGCCCCAGTGATCCTGAAGTGGAAGTATGGGTTTGAGTTTCTGTTTTCCATTCTTTTGGATAAATACCCAGAGGCCACATGGCTGGACCACAGGGCACAGCATTCTCAGCGTCTAGGGACCTTCCGTGCTGTTTTGTTCTGCTCTCACCATCTTGTCAAGGGCTCTAGTTCCTACAGCCTCGAGAATTCTCATCATCGTCTCCTCTTTTCTAGTGCCCATACTAGCTGCTGCGGGGTGATTTGTCCTCGTTGTGAGGTGCATTTCCCTAATGACCAGGGATCTTAAGCAACTTCTGTGTACATATTGGCCATTTGGGAATCTTGCAAGAAATACCTACCCCAAGCACCTTGCCTAGTCTTTTCGTAAATTTTTTTTACTGTATTTGGTACAGGGTCTCACTACGGAGCTTGGACTCCTAGTGATCCTCCTGTTTTCAGCCTCCTTAGTCCTAGGATTACAGGTATGTGCCATCACGTCCAGTCTCCATCCCCAGTTCAGCACACCTGGGGGTGGGGTCAGTGTAGCATGTGGTTCGGGGGACCAAACCCTGGTCCCTGTGCTTGCCTACGCAGGCGCTTAGTCTGCTGAGCTATCTTGCCAGCCCTTTGCCTACTTTAAAATCAAGTTAAGTGTGGTATGTTGATAAGTAAAATTTCATTATTAATATTGAATATTAAACTTGTCAGATATATAATCTGGAAATATTTTCTCTCAATCTATTGTTAACTTTCTAGCTCTGTTGTTTCCTCTACCAAGCAGCTTTTTAGTTTAATGTGCGCTCAACAGTCTGGTTGCCTTGATGGCTTATGCTCTGATAATATAGCCCAGAAATTATTACCAAGACCAGTTTTATAAAGGTTTTCCTCTGTTCTCTTCTAAGAGTTTCGCAGTCACAGGCCTTGTATTTAAGCTTTAGTACCTGTGCTTTGAGTGATTTTTGTGTGTGTTATTACATAGGATTGAAGTTTGTTCTATGTGGAGCTCCCATTTTCCTGGTGGCACTTGTTAAAGATTTTGTCATTTCCCCATATGTAATATTGTGGAGCCATGTCATCTTCTACTGAAGATTATTTAATCGTAAGTGCTTAGGTTCATTTTCACATTCTCTCCCTGTCCTATAGGCCTATTGGTTTCTACAAGAGTACCACACTTGTAATTACAGTTGTTTCCCAATATGACTCGAAGTCAATAAATGTGACTTTTTCAGCTGTGTTTTGTTTTCAAGATTGGTTTGGCTGTTTGCAGTCCTCAGCGATTCATATAGATTTTAGGGTCTTTTGCTATTTATGCAAAAAAAGAAAGCCGTCAAGACTTTGGTAGGAATTGCATCCAACCTGTTGACTGCTTTGAAGAACGTGGCTATTTTGACAGCCTTACATTTCTGCCCCATGAACATGGAAGACCTTTATACTTACGTGTTCATTTGTTTCGGCAATATTCCTTAGGTTTGTAGTGCACAGATTTTTGATCTATGTGATTACATTTATTCCTCAATATGTTGTTGTTTTTAGGGCTCCTGTAAGGGGGAATTTGTCATTCTTCTTTCCAGATTGCTCATTGCTAGTATACAGAAACACATGATGAAGACTTGTATGTTGATTTCATGTCTTGTCCCTTTAGTAAATTTGTGTATTCTAATGTGTGCATGTGTGCACACAGGTGTGTGTGTGTGTCTAATATAAGATCATTTCACCTTCAAACAAATCATTTTACCCCTTTCCCTTGGTTTAGATGTCTTGTTTCTCTCACTTTATTAATTGCTCCAGCTGAGACCCCTGTGCTGGGTTGAATACAAGTGACCAGAGGGATCTTTTTTCCTTTTTCCTAAGCTTAGAAATATTAACTTGTCATCGTTTATCATTTTCAGTGCTGTCTGAGGACTTTTCGGTTATGGTCTTCATATACGTTCAGGTGATTTAATTCTACTCCTGGTTTGTTGAATTTTTTTAATTAAATGCTAAGTGTTTTTCAGTTGCTTTCCCCGCACCTGTTGAGCTGGTCTTACGGTTGTTATCCTATATCTGTCAGTGTGTTCCAACACACCAATTAATTTTGTGTTTCTCACTCTCTGCATCCCAGGGATAGATCTCTCTTGCTCATGGTGCATATTCTTCTAAGGTGCTCTTGAATTTGCTGTGCTCATATTTTGTTGAGAAATGGTCCTCTATGCACATTAGTGATATTAAGTTACAGTTGTCTAGCCTTGTAACTTTTATATTTTTGATTTGGCAGCAATGTCAGGTTGGCCTCCTAAAATAAGCTTGAAAGTGTTTTCTCCTTTTCGGTATTAAGAATGTTTTTGAGAATGTCTGGCATTAATTCTTTTTTAGATTTTAGTAGAATGCTCTAGGAGATCTGTCTGACCCTGGGCTATCTGACATTGTTGAGATTTTCTTTTTATTACTGATTGAATCCTTTATTAATTATACTCTGGGTTGCTTGTTTGTTTGTTTCTTGTACCAGGAATCAAATTCAGTTCCTTGTGCTTGCCAAGCAGGGACTATGCCACCGAGCAATCTCCCCAGCACCCCTTTACTAATTGTAGGTCTACTTAAACTTTCTATTTCTTTGTGACTATGCTTTGGTAAGTTGCATGTTTCTAGACGTGTATCAGCTGTTTCTGAGTCTGTTGGCGTGCGATTGCAGATGATAGTCTCTTGCAGCCCTTGGCATTTCTGCAGTGCCTCCTCTGGTGCACTGTCTTCATTCCCAGTTTCTAAACTGGGAGCATCTCCCTTTTCGTCAGTCTAGCTAAAGCTTTGTCTTTGTTTTGCTGTGCTGGAGGTTGGAGGTTGGATCCATGACCTTGTACCTGCTAAATAATTAGTTTTATTGCTCTTTAAAATAAAATTGGGGCAGCCAAATAGCTCAGTGGATTAGGGTGCCTGCAAGCAGGCGCGGGAGCCAGGGGTTTGATCACCCCACCTGCTGTGCCAGCCACACCCCCAGGCCACGATGAGACCGCAATGGAGACTGGGCGTGGTGGTGCTCACCTGCAGTCCCAGCTCTTGGGAGGCTGTAGACAGGTGGATCATGACGAGTCCGGTCTAGTGGTGAGACCCTGAACGCCCTGTAGACCCTTCCCCAAAATACAAAATAAATGAATACATAAATACAAATAAAATAAAATTCTTTTATTGATATTTTCCTGTTTATTTTGTGTATCTATAGTATATTTCTTCCCTGCTGCTAACCTTGGGATTAGTTTTTTGTTGTTGTTGTTTTGTTTCTTGTTTGTTTGTCTGCTTCACTTATCTCATGAGGTGAAAGTTTGTTTATTGAATATTTTTACTTATTTATTGAACATCTTTATTTATTTTAATGCTGGGACTTAGCACTGTGAGCTTCTCTCCTGACGCTGCTCTGGCTGCCCTCGTAAGTGCAGGCACAGGGCACCTGTGCTTCCCTGTGCCACTTAGCTGGCATGCCTTTGTGAGCGCCCGGTCTTCCTTTTGCTGTCAAGTTCTTGTCTCATTCTGTTATGGTCAGAAAGATGTGCGACGAGAGGCCAGCCCTCTGACATTTCTTAGGGCCCGTGTGCGACCTGTGGGTGTGCACCCGGAGCAGGCTCCCGTATGCTTCAGAAGGCGTGCTCCGCTGCCGTTGGGCGGGCGCTCTGTGCGTGTCTTCAGTGTGCAGCTCTTGTTTTTGCTGATCTCTTTGGAAGTTTCACTCTTTATCGGAAGTGGGATAGTGAGCTTCCTAGCATCTCTATGCTCCTGCCCACTTCTCCCTTCAGGTCTTGCGATGTTTGTTTGAAATATGCGCATATGCTGTTGTTGGGAACATATTTATAATGGTCATATTGTCCTGGAGAATTGACTGGCTTATCATTATGTAATATCTTTCTTTGTGTTTGGTGGTTGGTTTTTGCTTGCCTGCTCACTTTATGATTTTATGCTGTAATCTGTCTCTTTTTATGTCTATTAACTTGCATTTGTAGTTTTTTTATACCTTTATGCTTTAAAGAACTAAAAGCGGTGAATGACCCACAGCTGCGCGAGGGCTGCATTTGCCCGCATGCTGTGTGTCTGCATGCTCATCTTTGCCAGTGGGAGTTGTGTCTTCCCGCCCCCCGTCACCGCACGGTCTCTTTCTACTTCACCTTGAAGGGCTCCTTCCAGCAGTTCTGGGAGGGCGACGCTGAGGCTCCTTCACCGCCTCTTACCTGGCAAAGCCTAGCGCTCTCTTCATTTGCGAAAGCCACTCTACTGGGGGACGTGCCCCGCTGCTCCTGCTGAAGGGCGTTTCCTGACTATCTACTGAGCTGTGTCCCCGTGGGTCCCCCTCACGTGGTGTGCCGCCTTCTCTGGCTCATTCCGTAGTTCTTCTTTTGCCTTTCGCTTCCCAGGGTTGGGTTATAAGAGGCCCTGGGGGGGGGGCTCCTTCAAGTTCCCTGCACTCGCATTTTCTTGAGGCTCTTCCGTCTGCATGTGCAGTTTGCTCTCCCCCTGGCTTGAGGGGCTTCTCGGCTGCTTCCCCCTTCCGAGGAGCTCTCTGTTTCCTTCGTGGGTCACCTTCCAATATTCCCACAAGTCGCATGTTAGTCTGCTGAGTGTTTTCCTTACAACTCTTTCAGGTATTCGGCTTTTCTTCTTTCCACATTGACTGGCACTTTTTTTTTTTTTTTGTTTAAACTTCAGACTCTTCTACATGACTGAGCCTGCTGTCGAAGCCCTGGCATGAATTTGCCAATTGAGTTGTTCATTTCTTGTTTCCAAATTTCTGTGAAGTTCTTCTCATACTTACTGCTTCTTTGTCGATATTATTATGCTCAGATATGATTTTCCCCATACTGTAATGATGCCAAATCTTTCTTCGGGTGACTCATGTGCCCCAGTATTTAGGGTCATTTTCTGATTATTTTGTTCCTTTGCTTGGACCATTTTTCCTGTTTCTTCATACATCCTGTAGCTGGGCTGGAGTTGGCACCTTTGCAGAAGGACCCACGGCCCCCAGCTCCTGCAGCCGGGCTCTGCACAGGAGAGGCCTAAGGCAGCCGGGTGCCCTAGAGATTCCGAGCTGCTCCAGTGCTTCCCCGGGGAAGGCATCTTCTCTGGGCTCAGGCCTGCCCATTTCTCCCTGCAGGGGCCTTCTGTTTCCTCGTTGCGCCGTGAGCTTTTGCTCCCCCCTCTGTCTGTCTGCAGTACTGCAGCCCCTCTCTTGGAGGCGCTGCCCTGGTCTCTGCAGGACGTGGCTGTTGTCAGGGCTGTCACCTGGGTCCTCGGAATTCTCCGGAGCCCCTAGCTCCGGGATGCACGGTGCCGCGGAGCCCTTCGCCACTCCCGCGGGAGGGCTGCTAAGTATGTTGTTCAGTCTGGCGCCCTCCGCACAGGGTCTGTGGGGCCGTGGACGCCACCTGCCTCTTCACGTTCCTGCCGGCCCCAAGCGCACGCTGGGTCCCTGAAGCTCTGAGGTTAGGGGGTGGAGGGGACCCATCAGGCCCGGTCTCCGTGGTGATCACCTCTCAGAGGCGGAGGAAGAAGGCGAGGAGAGAGCGCTCCCGGCTCACCCGGTCCCTCGCTTCTCCACGCCCCCGACCCGTGTCCTTCTCTGGCAGCTGGCAGTTGGCAGCGCCCTCTGCTCCGGCAGCTCAAGGAAGTGTCTGTGCTTGGGACGAGGATGCAGGATCCTCCTTCCCCGGGAAAGCTGGGCTCCAGGTCTTCTTCTGGCCAGAGCTGCAGGGAGCCGCCCCGGCTTCCCCCACACCCGGGTTATCTGCTTCCCCTCACCAGGTGGGAGCCTCCCCTGCTCCGTCATTCTCACAGAGGGAACCGTCCCCGTGCCATCGTGGGGAAGCCGAGCCCTGCTCCACCGCCTCCTGTGGAATCGGCCGCCTCCTTGCTGTTGTTTTTCTCTTTACTGGAAATCTTGTTGCCTGTTTGCAATTTCTACCAAGAAGAAAAGTGCCCTAAGGGGGAGAAAACTTAGAAACAAGGACAGAAGCTGGGGTGAGAGGAAAGAACAATAGAAGCAGCAGGGTAGACACCGTGGGTATTTCTTTCCCCATACTAGGTCACAGAGTTTTCAAATTACCTAATTTCACTCATTATAATGTTAAAAACAAAGTGCTGCTTTTTAAATACAGGATCAACAAATACTCATGTAAATACCATAATGATTTTCAACACTGAATTTTTTAAAGCCTCATTAGTCACAAAACTACCAATTTGCAATCATATTTCACATTCGTGTTGTCCATATGTTACCATGAGCACAGCTTCCATCCGTGTTCAATAATTGTTTGATAAATGAGTGAAGGTTCCCATCATCCTTTAGAAGACGGAGCAGGAACAAACTTGGTGACTTTCTTACCTGATTTCAGGTTGTCCAAAAGATGCCAGCGCTGGCGAGCAGCAGGGTCACTCTATTAGCAAGACAAAACTGAATCGAACTTGCTGCCCATCAGCTTGGCCTGATTTCGGGCTTCAGAAAGCGCTGCCCCTGATCAACAGCGCTACAGGCAGCAGTTATGCTCCTAATGCCAGGCTTTCACACGACAAACGCGCGAGACGAAAATCAAGATGCGCACAAACTTTTAAAGTATAGAGTCAATTAGGAAATGTCACAGGAAGAAAGAGCACAGTCGAGTGGCAATAAAATTGGTGAGTTCTCATGCCCTAGGTAGGAGATGCATACCATGACACACACTGTCTATGTAGCGCTCAAGGACCCAGGCCTTGGAGCCAGAGTGGGTGGATGCCAGTTCCCTTGCTCTCGGGCTTTGTGATGCTGGGCAGCTGTTTCAATGTATTTAATTTTCTGGTGTTAAAATATAAATAATACTAATGCCGATTTTATCAAGTTGTTAAGATGAGAAACTTAAAAGTTAGAAAAGTACCTGGCACAGAGCAAATTCTGTGTTATGGCTCTTTGGTTATTATTATCATTGTTACTACTACATGAATAAAATTATCAAACAGTAATAAAGGTCATACTGTATACTATAGGGAGATCAAAATAAATGTTGCTCTCCAGAATAGAATAATCAAGATTCATATGCAAATGAACTAAGATAAAATTAATCTGCATGTAATAGGAAGAATTACAAATGAATAGCATGCTCCTGAATGTAATAACTCAAATGAATTAAGGTAAATTAATTTAGAAAATTAATTAAATTCTGATAAAACTTCCCATTTACTTTTATGGAACTTGACAAGTTAGTTATTAATTTGGAAGATAATGTGCACGGACATGACTGAAAAAAGTAATGATAGTTTCATAAATGTTTTGAAAATACGATATATTTTGACTAAAACTATGTGGTATTTATTGATGCATGAATAGCCAAATACATTAACAGAACAAAGTAGAGAACAATGTTTTACTAAATCATGCTGGATATTTAGTCTGTTATATGATGCACTTCAAATAACTAGGGAAGAGATACGGCATTCTGCCTCCTACGGTACAGGATATCTGGCTACTTATAAGGGGAAGGTAAAGCAGATACTTTCACACACCAAAAATCCCTAGTATATCTTATATAAGCTGAAAGTTGAGGTGTGCTGAAGAGATGTGCCTTTAAAAATTACAAAGCTATGGGAAAGTGGTATAGGACAGGAATAGAGCATTCAGGTAAACATGCACAAGGCCCTGGGTTCAAGCTTCAGCCCTGCAATAGCACTAAATCAAAATCTATAAAAGCTACCCTAAATAAAAGCATCTTACTGATATACATATTAAACAATGTAGAAATTGTTAAGATTCGTTGTCTTTTACTACATGGAAATTTAAAGACCTTATAATCACAAAAGCCTAAGTCAGAGAACATTAAAAAATACTTGACATATGATACAAAGAATTAGCATCCCTAACATGTTACTTTAGATCTTGAAAAGCATCAGTAAAAAAGAAAAAACCCTAACACAGAGACAAAGAAATACATATGATCCCTTGAAAGATATCCTATCTTACCACTAACCAGAAGAATGCAAAATTAAGGAGACAGATTTGAAAAAAAGAAAAGAAAAGATTCATTATTTTATGCCTTAACTTACATAGAATTAAAAGGTTTTAGTGTTGCATTTGGTTGATAATGCCCAGCTGTATTACTGAGAGAAGTACAATTTTTTAAAATCATAACTTTTTGAAAGCTATGTGCAACTTTCAGAGCATGAAGACACCTATGCTCTCTTTGGGCACAAATGTGAATCTCTCATGCATTTTTGGAGGCTAGATTTGGGGTTTCTACACAAGATAATTTTATAACGTGTTCCAAATATTTATTACTATAGGTCAAGTCTCATAAATTTATGTTATAGGTCAAGTCTCATAAATGCAGACAGATACCCACAACACATATAGGGAAGGATGCTTTAAGAAATTACACCAATCAGGAACAGAACAGAAAACAGTAAATGTTCATTCACAGGTGAGTTACTTCCACATTCAGAAATGCTGTGCAGCATCTTGAATGAATACGGTACAGATCACTGCGGTCTGATTTGGAAAGATCATAAGATATATTTATTAAGAAAAAGAATATAAAACACAAACCTCATGCAAAATTAGCTATGCACTAGGGTAGTGTGGAATACTTAATATATTTGAATTATTAAGAATCATGGAAGAGCCACTCCTGAACCGATCTCCACAAAATCCTTTGCTATTATACAGTTTTACCCATATTCTAAACTGGAACAAATGGAGACACAGAATTCCAGCTACTAGTGCAAAGCTGAAGACTGTCACCCAAGAGTCTTGTCTTTGGGGTCCTGTGTACCCAGGAAATTACGCAAGCTAACAAGCAGATAAGAATTGCAAATTTCGGAGACACCACAGGTCTCCTTCCGAACATGTGCACAGAGAATGAGTGCACGGTAAAAGGCCTTGAAGAATATCTATTGAATTATTAATAAAGTCAGCTCCAGGTTGAACAGTAAGGGATGCATATTTGTACTACAAGAACTATTCATTTAGTTCTTGGGTAATTTAAGACAGCTGCTAGACAAAAATAACCACCTTGCAGTTTGCATGTGCAGGCATAGTCTACATTATAGGTACAGGTGTAAATACTCAGCTTACTCTTACAGCATTAGTGTTTAATTGTCAAAATTATTAACATATATTAATCATTAATGGATATTAATTATTATAACCATGGCGAGAATTTAAGAATTGGTGAGAGTGCATACCTCAATTTATTGATCAATGGAGTGTCTATGTTAAAGTTTTACCCTGCCGGGCCCCTGTTGTGCGCTCACACAATCACGTAAACTGTTTCACAACATAGTGGTGTGTACTGCTTGGCTCCGCCATGTTCACGGCCTTGGTATCTTCACTGGGAAATAGCTCATCTATTTTTGCAGCCTTTGTACTTCTCTGTCGTCTTTGAGTGGGCAAGTAGCTCTGTGGTAATGGAAAGTCTCGGCAGCCTAAGTCTTCTTTATTAAATCGCTCTTTTGTTTAAGTAAGTTGCTAGCTGGGATCTTTGGGGGTCTGGTGCCCAGAACAGCCCCACCCCTAACCTGACCACCTCAGTACTGAGCCTGAAGTAATTTAGCCATGCCACCGAGAGAAGAACCCCTTGGAGTCGCACACGTCTCCTTCAGGAGCTTCCAGAAAGGGTCTCAGGGATTGGGCCCTGCTGGATCAGAGGAGGCCGTGCTGGTTTGAGTTTTCTCTGAAAATTACATTGGTCTGAGTTCAGTGTAGAAAACATTTTCAGTATCAACATTAGAAAACAACCGAGATCCCTTCTGATGAAATATAGTATAAAATCATTTTATTCAGATACAAACTTGAGGGGAGCAGAATTGTAACGTCTAATTGCTCATGGATAATATTTCAAGCTTCCAATCATTGCGTTTTAAAAATACCTCCCGCTTCTAGTGATGATCGGAAAGCACTCACGAAGCCGACTCATTCAAGCCTGGCTCTTGAAATGGCATCTGCCTTTGAGCTATAAAAATAACAGAAGACTTTTTGATAGCTTATCAGTTAACAGACTGCTTAGTTAGGGTAGCACATTTTTATGCTAATGTCAGCAGAGGGGGAGAAGAAAGTGATGAGGCAGAGCCCGCGGTGGGGGTCCTGGCCTTGTTTTCTCCCTGAGGGTCACAGAGGTGTGCGTCTTCCAGGCCCCTGCCCAGACAAAGGAAGTGGGGCCCCGAGGGACTTGGAGTTTAAGCTTAAAAGTGCCCCCAAGGCTGGGAAAGAAATGATGTGATTTCATAGTTTAACTCTATGGTGTATGCTTTATGTTGTCTACAAAACAAATGAGGCTTCGTGGATAGGGAATTCTACACAGTGTCAGTGAGCTCCGATATGTATTTTTTTTGAAACGTCCGTATGACCCTGTAATCTTTGAGCCAGAATTGAGATTTTAGTCAACTGCATAAATTCAAGCCTGGTTATTAAATGTATATATATATATATATATATATATATATATATATATATATATATATATATATATATATATATATATATATAT